>VDFB02325115.1:0-61054 GCA_007258455.2 Sequoia sempervirens | reverse complement strand
AAAAAGTTCAAAGTTTTGTGATTGAAGAGTTGTGTGAAACTGATCAATTTGTGATGGTTGAAGGTTTTGAACCCCAGCTCTGCATCAATTGGTATCAAAGCTAGAAGAGTCTGGAAAAGAAAGGTTGTGTGTTTATGTGTGTTGTCTTTTTGCAGGTTGCAAAAAGAACCTGGATGCCAAGAGACTAGGTAGTGAAGAAGAGAGGAAACCTAGATGAGGTGTCACAAAGACAAGAGAAGCAAGGTGAAAGAGACTTGCTTGAATAAAGAGAAGAATGGGTGTGTTGAAGAGGTACTTGCAGGTTGAGGGTTCACAAAAGAGGAAACAAGAAAAGAAAAGAGAGGAAAATGAGAAGGAAAAACAAATGGAAATTGACCAAGAGATAAAAGAGCTAAGGCAGTTATGGAACAACTAAAAGAGATGAGAGAAAGGATGGTAGAGAGATGGAAGGTTAAGTTGGAGCAATTAGCAAGCCAAGCATCAAGTTGGCACTTATAAGCTAAGAGGAAGGTTACATCAAGTTGGCACTTATAAGCTAAGAGGAAGGTTACATGGCCTCTTAGAAAGATTATTCAGAAGAGAAGACAAATGGGAGCAATAAAACCAAATGTGAAGGAACCTTTATTGATAAAGGAAGATGATGAACAAACCAAGCAAGCTGAGGTGATGATGGTAGAAAAAGAAGAATGCATGGAGATTACAGCCATTCCATAATTTGAAGGTACCAAGACAGCAAACTTGAAGAATGATTTGATTTTGGACGGAAATGATATTGAGTTGGTGTCAAGAGTTGATTTGTTGAAGGTCAAAGATGAATTGATTTTGGAGAATCAAGGTTGACTTCAAAGGTATGTTGAAATGGTGTTTTCTTCATTATTTTCCAAAAAGGATAATAGTCTTTCAGTTTTTGTCACATCAAAACTTAGTGAACCTGATAGAGAAACAGTCATAGTGGAAAAATATCAGATAAAAAAGATGGAAAAAAAGGTAAAGAGCTTCAGGATGATTTGCTAAGGAAGGTGGATGAGTTTAAGCATGCATTTGATGGGAAGGAGGATGGAATACACTATTTTCTTATTGTGATTGCAGCCTTAAGAAAGGGTAAACCTAGATTACAGATGAAACAGATTGTTGATGCAGGTTCTCATGCATTTGCACATTCTCACTCAAGGGACTTGAGTTTCTTTTTGGCCGAGAGTATGGTGCAGGAGCACCTTGTCAGGTTTAAGCCTCCATGAGGCCAATTTGTGAAGTTTGAGTTAGTTAGGTGGTATAAGCTTGTAATAAGGTCATTTAGACCATTTTGAACATGTTTCAGTCTCTTTTAGGTCCTAGGAGTTCTTGGCTGGGTCATTTTGCAATTATGGTTAAAAGTTGTTAATTCTTGCAAAATTATCTTATTGAAAAGTTGCAAAAATGCAAGAATGGGAATATGAAGAGTCAAGATCATGTAAAAGTTGATTAGTTAGTTGGTAAGTTATAAATGGTTTTAATATGATAAATATGTAATGTCAACTCAAATTTTGGGGTTGGAGATGGTTTGAAATTGTGAAGAAGAAGAAACCCTTGTTTTTGTGCATTATTTTTAATGTTTTCTCATGTTGCAGAATGTTCTCTTAGTTTGTAGGGATTGTATCTTTCATATAATGATCTGAAATTGGTTGGACAAGTTAGTGATGAGAATCTACTTTCATTTGTGATTGGCCTTATCAATTTTTTATTGAGATTTATAAAAGTTATGGCATTTTTGGCACATGATGTCGTAAATGACTAATTTTTCTATAATAATCCGAAAGAAACACATGGTACGGATTGGTACGGTACAATAATGGTCTGTGACCAATAGGAAATGATGGATAAATGAGTCAAATTTCATTTCCTTTTTGTTTGATTTAATTTCATCAAGTTTTGAAAGAGTTATGACATTTTTGGTGAGAGTAGGTATGTGATAAAACTAGGGTTTTCAGCAAGCATTAAGAAAACTATATCTTTGTGTTGCGCCATCCAAAAAGGCTCAAACTTGGTGAGAGTCTTCTTTACATTGTTGTACAAGGTTCCTACAAAGGGATTTGAATTATTTGATCATTTGGGAAAGATATGGAGGGTTTTTATGTATCTTTTCATAGTAAATATTGCCATATCCTTTGGTGAAATGAGGGTTTAACAAAATAATGCATTGTTGAGTTGTTTGATGTAATGATCATTTGTATGCCATCAATATGCATGGTGAGTAGGACAGAAAGTTGATAGCTTTGTGATTGAAGATTTGTGTGAAACTGATCTATTTGTGATGTTTGAAGGTTTTGAACCCCAGGTATGCGTCAATTATGTTCAATTAGAAAGAAAGAAGAACAAGGAGAAGATAACTTCTTGGGATAGGATGGTTGTCAAGCTGAAAGCTAAGATTCTTCCTGAAGACTACTAGATTAACCTATTCAAAAGTTTACAAAACCTCAAGTAGAAAGAGATGAGTTTGAAAGAATACAGAGAAGAGTTCTACAAGCTCGTGATTTGGTCAAGGCATATGAAGAAGATATGGAGAAGGTAGCTAGGTACTTCAATAGATTGTGGTATAGTTTGCAAGATGAACTGAGTCTTTTGTCACCTAGGACTCTTGAAGAAGCATGTCAATTTGCTATAAAAGATGAAGAGAAGCTTATAAGAAAGCAAAATCAACAACAAAGAGGTAAAGGAAGAGGAACAAGAGGAAGAGAGCGGTACTCTAATACAAGACAGCACCACCATCAAGGTGAAGAAGTCAGCACTTCTAGTGGATAAGCTAATTTAGAGAGAGGAGGTTCCCAAAATAGAGGAGAGAGACCATCTGGTAGCGGAGGTTACCAAGGACGAGGAAGAGGCTTTCCAGGAAAGTGCTTTAAGTGTAACAAGTTTGGTCACAAAAGTTGGGAGTGTTTTGAGTTTACGCAAGAAGGCCACACAAGGCCTGAGAGGAGTAATCAGATTGTTCGAGCAAACCAAGAGAGTGTGGGGTCACCTTCTCATAGCTTAGAAGAACCTAAGATAGGAGAGTCTTTATTGTTCAACAAAGTACTGTTGAATCCACCAAAAGAGAATCCAGAACCTGTGCAAATAATACCTATACTTTTCAGAAGGATCGTCAAAAACATACATTATTATCTTTGAGAGAAGGGGATAATAAAAGCGGCAATAGCAACAAGGTTATGTTGGTGACTGGCAAAGAATTTTTGCATGATATGAAGAAAGAAAAAGTGGGATATGCATTAGTACTTAAGCCCAAGGATGCACCTACCTCTACTAAGTCGGATGGTTTGTCAAAGGAGATACAGGACATATTAAAAAATCATATGGATATTGTGGTATATGATTTACCAAATCAGTTGCCTACCAAATAAGGTTGCATATAGATTAACTCCTAAGGATAATGAGGAGATTAGAAAGTGTTCATGTGTTTTTTGTGACCGCACCAACACAGAATAGAGTTGCCAACGCCTACACTATTCTCTCTTGATCAAAGTATCTAGCACACTAAGATTGCGAGAGAGTTTGTGCATTCAACTCCAAGGTTCCTTCTAGGCAGTGGATAGTCTCAGTTGGCTTGATGTGATTTGTTGTTTTCACGAGGGGACTTACACAATTGTTCGGCAGCAGACAACAGACAGCAGATTAAAGGGTTTCACATGATTCGAATGATTTGGCAGGTAAGTGCAAGTTTCCTAACACTAACCAGGAATGAACTGAATTTAAAATGGTTGTAGGGATAAGGAGGTTCTAATCTACTCTAAGGTGTGGGACATGGCGATCAATTCTCACAGACTTCAACTAAACTTTGCTTTGCCTCGCTTCAAACAGCTTCCACAAAACCGGTGCAATCTTCAGAGGAGTAACCAAAGGTATTCAAATCATGATTCGGCATGAAGACGCCATCACAACGGTGCATGCCAACATATAAACCATAATCGAAGTTAAGTTCACAATGTTCTAGTTGACCACGCAAGGCGAACCCACTGTCAACGAGCCCGCTAGTGGTATGGATAAGCAATGTTTTGCTCAAATTAAGCACCACGTTCCACAATTACTAACTACTTGCATGAAATGAAATCTACTCTACTTTAATATACTTCAAAATTCTAAGTTAATTGGAAGGACGAAGAAGTCTCGCTAGCTACTCACAACAAAAGAAGAGATGATCATCAACGAAAACTCTTTTTATTGAGAGTGTTCACAACAACTTCTTACAAAGTATTCAAATGGAAGACTTTCCTTCCTTTTCAATCTAAGCTAAACTATCAAACTATGCTACCTTATATTCTATCAATCTCTCTCTATTCCTTCTTTGCTATTCTAATCCTGTACAGATGAGGGGGGATGCCCCTTTTATAGTTGGCCAAATCCAATGGGCAACTCAGATTCAATTACAATGAAGGGCTCTGATTGAGCCACATAAACCCTAACCCTAAAAACCGCCACCAAGAGGAGTAGGGTAATAAATGAGCAATTAATGTCCACCACCCTTTTAGAAGATTCTTGTCCATAGACGTGTTCGCATTGTTCTTGTTCTTCTTTTTTACTGCAAATAGGATGCTTCAACTCCTTGAATGGATATGGCAGACACATTCTCAATCTGACTTCAAGGCGGCAACTTCTTTCCCCCACTCGATGATGATTTTCTTCTCAACTGACATTCTCTAACTCCGAACTGCACGAGGATGATTATTTCTCCACCCCTGATCCTGAAGGATTTTCTTATCTTGGACTCGAGCATTTCTTCCAGCATGCAACTTTTCTTCTTTCGAGGTTGAAATGTAGTCTAGAGTATTTGCTCCATCACTTCAATTCCTCCCACTCTGGTTCCGACGTTCATCCTGCAAACAAAGGAAGAGCATTAAAACATTTTATAATATGAATCCATTTTACTCACCTGATATCCATGTTTTGATCCCCAATGTCCTTCATTTTTCTCTAGCCAACTTTCGCTTTCTTCATAACCTTCAACATCTATGTGCTAGGGCGCATATCATTTTGATGTTTGTGTCTCCACCAATGCCTTGGGAAGATCTTTCGTGTACTCTTCTCAAGAACCTTGAGGGCATATTTGAGAGCTTGATGCCTGTAACTTAGACATTTTAGCCAACTTTCTTCAAGGGCGCATTTGGAGCCTTGTCATTTCATTTTCTTCGCCTTAGACAATTTTCAACTTCCTTCTCTATGATGGGCACATTTAACTCAGACAAGTCTTTCTTAGAATTTTCATCTATCCTGAAGGCGCGTTTAGAGGGTGTTGTTTGATTTCTCTCTGCCCTAGAAATTTTTCCAACCAACATGATATCCCCTTTTTTCCTTAGCCAAATTTCCAACCCATCTGCCTTAGAAATAATTTATTTCCTCTAGAAAATTCTATCAACAAGGCGCCCTAGTGAAATCTCCACCTCAAAATCTCCAGCAGGGCGTGAAGAATTTCAAAATCATCTCGTCGTCGAAGATATCCAGTACCCAGAAGGAAATTCTCTTCAGCGTCAAATTCATGGGTCTACGAATGAAGGGGTTCATTTAATTTTTGAATTTTAACCCTTAGAAAAATATTTCCTTAGTAATGTTCATCTTGACCTTTTCAACCTTGGGCGCATCTGGGGTGTTTGCTTCACATTTCAATGTCTTGGCAAAATTCCTTAAACCTCTTTCATCACAGGCTAGGCACATTTTGATGGGTGGGTTGCTAGTTGCCAACACTTAGAAATTTATTTCACTTCCTCTTCATAAGGTGGGCGCATTTCCATGAGGTGGCTTCCAGTTCACTTTCCTTAGAAAATTTTCTCAACTCCATCCTCCTAGGTTGGGCGCATATGGAGGGGCCTGTAGGAATTTTCAAACACTTAACTTTTATCCATGCCTCCCCAAGTTGGGCGCATTCAAGGGAGTCAACAGGAATTTCAAACACTTAGAAAAATCTCATATGCCTTGTGGGCGTTTTCTTTCTCCTCTTTCCCTGGGTGCATATGTGGTGGGGTCAAGGAAACTTCAAAATTTTGTCTTCTTCCCTGCTTGTTTGGGTGCATTTCAGGGTGGCTACAGGAAGTTTTAATGCCTTAGGCATTTTTCTCAGTCAACTTTAACATGGGCGCATTTAGAGGGTGGAGGAGGAACTTCCAACACTTAGAAATTTTTATCATCTTGGCAACTTGGTGGGCACATTTGGAGGGTGGAGGAGGAATTTTCCTTGCCCTAGCACATTTTCTTCACCTTGGATTGATGAGGGCGCATTTAGGGGGTGGTGAAGGAAATTACAATGCCTTAGAAACTTTTTTCATGTCCTTCATAGCTAGATAGCTTGGGCGCATTTGGAGACCCCTACAGGAATCAACAACACTTTGAAATTTTTCTAGACTCCTTTCCATCATGGGCGCATTTAGCATGTCAAGAAGGAATATCTCATGCCTTAGACAATTTTTCATGGTTTCCTCTCCTTGAGGGCGCATTTGAGGGGGTGAGCAGGAATTTCAACACTTGAAACATTTTTCCATCCTTCTGCCAGTCTCACCTTGGGCGCATTTTGACTAGGCAATAGGAATTTGTTCAGACTTAAGACATTTTTCAGCTTGCTTACCCTTATTTACTATATTTAGTAAGCCCTCTTATTTTGATACCTCTGAAGCTTGGATTGATTTGGAATTCGTGCCACAGGACCCTCATGAGCTAGTCAAGTTGTTCACACTGCCATCTCATGCTGACTTGCTATTTATAGCATGTTTCTGGAGGTGATTTACTATTTATAGTAACTGCTTGGTTTCAGGACTTCCACAAATCCGTTCAACTTGAAATCTGATTGGTGTGATCCTCATGGGATCACTGGCCTGTTCACACTGCCATTTGTTGTTGACTTGCTATTTATAGCATGTTTCAGAAGTGACTTACTATAAATAGTAAGTGCTCATATTGCCTTCAAATTTCACCAGTGAATAGCTTAAAAGATACTAATCGCAGTGGGATACACCGATTTTCGGAGATTCTGGCGTTTGACCCCTCATTTTGGGCCATGAAGCTGGAAACCCTAATTTGACTTGCATATCACTTAAACGATCTTCGTTTGACCCCGTTTATGTTGCATGTCAGTCAATTTGTGTTACTGAAGTGTTGGGGGGGCTGTCGAAGTGGTCCTACTAAAAATAGTAAGTGTCTGAAAAAGTGACCAACTCTGCTTGCATGTCACCTTGTTGCGTAGCTCTTGAAAAACCCATAAAGAATAACCTAACATGCGCTGAAAAGTCTTGCATGCAAACCCTAAAACTAGCCTCTGAAGACAGCTCCTGAAAAAGGTATTGATCCTGGTTTGCATGTTACCTCACTGCGAAGCTTTCGAAAAACCCACAAAAAACATCCAAACATGCGTTGAAGACTCCAACATGCAAACCCTAAAATTAGCCTTTGAAGTCAAGACTGTTGAAAGTTATCATCTCATCTTGCATATTATATCACCACGTAGGTCTCGGAAAACCCAAAAATATTCTCCAGACATGCATCAAAGAACTCTGCATGTAAACCTAAAATTTGCTTTTGAAAGTGATACTTGCTAAAAATAGAAAGTTGTCAGATCTGGCTTAAAATTTGTTGGCAAGCAACTTAAAGTGCTCTGGACACAGTGTGACGAATAAAACTTCAAAAGTGTTGAGAAAATGTCCCAAATTAGGCACTTTCTAAAAATAGTAAGTTGTCAGAATTCAATGAAATTTTGTTGGGAACTTGCTAGAAGCTTACTGAATGCAATGTCAATCTTAGATTTCAATTCACTCACTCAATTTGACTTCAAACCGGACGGAAGATTCAAAACCCTAATTCTCAGACCTAGCCAAAATTTCAAATTTAAGCTCAAAGACAGGCACACCCCGAAAAGGCAAACAGCAGAAAGACACACACACACACACACAAAACCCAAGCCAAAAGACGAGGAACGGAGCAAAAATTAGGGGGGTCCCCATTTTGAATGGGGTGATGTGTGAAAAGGTTACAACAGAAAGCAGGTTGGAGAGTTATTTGAAAAAGGATTGATAAGGGAGAGTCTTAGCCTGTGTGTTGTACCGACAATCTTAATGCCCAAAAAAGAAGGTGATTGGAGAATGTGTACAGATTCTAGAGCAATCAATAAGATTACCATCAAATATAGGTTTCCTATTTCGAGGATGGGTTATTTAATGGATTGTTTGAGTAGTTCTATGTATTTTTCAAAGATAGACTTGAAGAGTAGTTACTATCAGATCAGGATCAAACCTAGGGATGAATGGAAGGCAGCGTTTAAGACTAATTATGGTCTTTATGAATTGCTAGTTATGCCTTTTGGGCTTACAAATGCACCTAATACTTTTACGAGGCTCATAAATGAAGTCTTGAAACCATTGT
This sequence comes from Sequoia sempervirens, assembly GCA_007258455.2. Taxonomy (NCBI): domain Eukaryota; kingdom Viridiplantae; phylum Streptophyta; class Pinopsida; order Cupressales; family Cupressaceae; genus Sequoia; species Sequoia sempervirens. The sequence continues at coordinate 52,684 of VDFB02325115.1, read as the reverse complement.
TGGGGAAGTTTGTGATAGTTTATTTGGATGATATACTAGTTTTTAGCAGGTCTAAGGAGGAACATCTAGAGCACTTAAGGCTAGTTATGACACGATTGCATGAGGAAAAGTTGTTGATCAACCTCAAGAAATGCACGTTTATGAAAACTAAATTAGTTTACTTGGGATTTGTGGTGTCTAGAGATGGCTTGAAGATTGACCAACAGAAGGTTAAGGCCATTGTTGATTGGTCAACACCGAGGAGTGCTTATGAGGTAAGGAGTCTTCATAGACTTGCTAGTCTTTCAGAAAGTTTATCAAAAATTTCAGTAGCATAGTAGCTTGTATACTTGACACTCTAAAAGGGCATAAAAAGTAGTTTAAATGGACTCAAGAGGCTGAAAAATGTTTTAGATTGTTGAAAAAGAAAGTGACTGAACAACCTGTACTTGTGTTACCTGATTTTAACAAAGTCTTTCAAGTAGAGTGTGATGGTAGTGATTTAGCAATAGGGGTTTCCCTAAGTCAAGAGGAGAAACCAGTTGCTTATTTCAGTGAAAAGTTAAATGAAGCTAAGAAGAAGTATTCATCTTATGAGCTTGAATTTTATGTATTGGTTCAATCTTTGAAGAAATGGAGGCATTATTTGCTTCCCAAGTGTAAGAGAGGGGGACCAACCACGTTCAAGGCCCCAGGTCACGGAGAGCCAAGAGTGGAAGGCTACCCTAACTTACCTCACTCTAAAGGAATGTCTTGAAACTAGGGATGAGAATGATGAGGACTTTGAGGTCCTTCAATCACTCTGCAGACCTAAAGTCCAAAATGGAGCTAGGCGAGCCGGTTTTTGCGTCCGATGTTGTACTTCAAGTAGCTCTTTGCCCGAAGATGAAAGTGTGGTTCCAGGACGACAGCGCGGTGCGCTAGCATCTCTCAAGTTCCCTGGTGTCCATACAACTAGAGGACCAAAGAGACAATATGAACCGCAAGAAAACAGGCTGATGGCCTAGCTCGTCACTTCCAAAGGGCTAAAACAGAACTATGAAGTAGACAAGATACGATTGACTATGATAAAGTAAATATATGAGGGTTAAGATGACAAGAATGATCTCACAAAAATATTTGTTCGCCAGCTAGCTCCAAATGCACGTCCACCTACACACAAGAAAGAGGGAAAATTGTTGGGGGTTGTATAGGGGTCAACCTCAATCAAACCCCCATTTTGGTGTTTCCACCTCCACGAACAACCAAAATAGGAGCGATAGAAAAATGTATGTAAAGGAAGAATGAAAGTATACACATAAATTATCTCAAAGTATACACTTGAATATACAAACATAGGAAGCATGGAGCATACATGTAATACATGAAGCATACACAGGATGGCAGGACAGATGCTCTGATACCACTTGTAATGTCCCCTTTTTGGGATTAACCTAAATCTATGTATTGAATAGATTTTCTTCCTTCCCTCTTTCCTAACGAATTACTATGCCAAGGGCACGTAAATAGTCTCGAGATGGACTCCCTCAAGATTTCCTACCCATCTTGGGACCATCCATCAAGTGACCGGATTACCTACCTCTCCCTCCACAAACTCCCTATCCTCAACTAGGTATAAGCGAAGGTGAGTATGCTCAAATCCATTCTTACATTAAAGAATCATAATTGCTTATAAGGTACAACAATTGTTGCAAACATCATTATTGGACAATCGTAAATAATATCCATTTATATATATACATTGTATTTGTCAATCACCTATGATGTATACATGAATCACTATATATATATATATATATATATATATATATATATACGTATTTATCAATTATTAACATGTCCTTCAAATTCTCAATATATTCATCCATCATAATATATTTAAATATATTCATAAATCATAATTTATTTAAATATATTTATAAACATCACTAACATTTAAATTAATTAATAACATATTTGATATCAATCCTGAATCCCCTATTCTTACCTTCTACATACAATTATGAACTTTTATTCAAATACATGATAATACTTACCTTACTGTCTTCAATCTGCAGAAATATGTCTTCTTTCTTCCCACTGCCTTTTTCCATGATATATCCTTGATGATCTTTCCTTGATAATCAGTCACAGATTGTATCACTTTTCCTTGTTGTTCTCCATGTCATCTATTTCTGAATGTTTCCTTAAATAATGATCCATATCAACTAATATATGTCTACTTTATTCCATTTCCCTGTTGCATATACTCCTTTAGATCTGCATATTTCGTATCCTAAATCTGCATATTATCTCTGCTGCTATACTCAGAAATATCTTCGAGATTACCTATTTATTTTTCCTTCTATCCTCCCCTTCCCACTCTCACACGATAATCACCTTATACCTTCCCCAGAGGGACAATTTCCCTTAGGGACACCTCCTTTCACAACTAAACATAACTCTCCATCCAAAACAATTCGCACCTATTCACTTTTTAATTGTTAATTACTTTCTGTTTATTTATACATGGATCGCACCCGTTCTTCACTTAGAATAAGACAAAATAACCACTTTTTTGATGACTTGTAAATAAGACAAAGGAATCGTAACACTTTAATTGGAGCCTTTTAAACCATATTAATCACTCCTTTTCTTTTGTCTTTATCTAACCTGGGCAATTCATTATGCTGCTGTATATAATCATTGTTCTTTTATTATATAATTGCTGCTAAACTGTGATCGCTGTATATTGCATTTTGATCGCTCCTGTATATTATTGTTGCCTCTAATATTTATTGCTGTCTCATAATTTGTTCATTAATAATATGTTATTATATTACATGTTCATTTATTTATTTTAATATATAAGTATGTTATAGTAATACTTAATATTTATATTTATATTTTGTCGATTATAATCATAATATTATCTTATGATAATTATAATAGCATTAAATTGCTATTATATCATTTTTTATATTTTTAATATGTATTTTATTTTTATTTATGTATATCTTAGTGTTATAATTTTGGGGGCATGACAATTGTTCCACCATCCCTACCCCCAAATGCCGTGGAACATAGATTTTGAAAGATGCCTTCTTGACAGACAACAGGAACAAATAATGCACAATGAAGTGAGAGGGCTGGCAGTGATATAGGGAAGCATGTTTGTGAATTTTAGAGAGAATTTGCAACAAAAGCATCCTTAGAAGCTACCCAGTTTTGTTGGTAGAACAAAAACACCAGTCCATGCAGGAGGCAAATTCAAAACTGACAGTTCCCATTAAGTGGCAATTTCAAAACCACCAGTCTGCAGAGAAGGAAAGTTACATTCAGATATCAGCAATATAGAATTTTAAGTGAACAGTGATATTTCTCCTTCCCATTCTGCTTTACCTTTAGAGCACATTGAGGACATCCCAGCATCTATACAACAACAAGACATAGTTGGATTCGATCATGACAGGAAGAATTGAGTGTTGTAGAAAATAGATAAGTAAAATTCTGTGTAAGCAAGTGGAGCAAGTGGTAGATTGCATTCCACAATACTTCACATCTTATTATATTTTTTCTTGCTTCTAATAATAATTCAGTAGCAGCGCGTTTGTCACTGCCAAAGCTGGTTTTACCCTTTCGAGGGGTTTTCAAAATATAATCGTGTGTGTTTACTTCCCTTATCACAATTTCCTTCCTGACTGTCATTCATTTTGATTATAAGTAGCACAGTCCAAATTTATATCAATTCTTTAATTTTTACTAATATTTGTGGGTAAGATTATGGATCAAGGGACAAAGATGTAAAGTCATGGAAGTTATGATCTTGGTGGGCATTTTGAAGTTCAAACCTTAAATTTCCCCTATGATTGAGATTGAAAATTTCACATGTGGATGCAACTTAATCAACTGGAGTGCATTGACAAAATATAACAACAATTTCTTTTATTATGTCTAAACAGGACTTAAAAAGAAACAAATATCCGTAAGACTTTCCCATAAGAAAACTATTCAAAATAGGCTGAATTAGAGGCAAAACTTTCTCAAGTTTAAAATGAAGATTTTCAAATCTTCGACCAGCATTATGATTCTTCAGAGTCTTTGCCTTGGATGGCCTCCAATTCACCCTGACATGAACAAAATATGCCATGAGCTCAATCAAACTCAAATTATGACCAAGTTAAGTCTTGCCACAGCACCTGCAAGCAAATACAGAACAATAAAGCACATCATCAGACATGCTTAAAACATAGTCTATCTCCATGCATATAATTTTTTCCTCTAATGACAGAATGTTCTGGATTAGATAAAATATCAGCTAACAATCCGGCAGGCTTAAATATAATATTGCAGAATATTGCAATACAGTTGCCATAGTCTAATTTGCTCTAGTTATATGCACTGAGAAAGATTTTGTGAGGGTAAATTGAATACCAGGACAAGCTCTACCCACTCATTATAATTGGACAAATGTTAAGATTGTTATTTGAATATCAGTGCTATTTCAAAGATAAAATTCAAAAACCCTAAATGAAGATAAAACACATCTGGTGCAATTTCATGTTCTTGAGCAATATCTTGTAAACAAAAGTGTACTTTCTTGAGAAGCTCTACGTGTTGACAGCAAATTCAATAAAAGCTACCAAAATAATAGATAACTAGTGGAACTCTGGATCCTTAGATTGATCCTGCAATTGCCAAGCTGTCAAATGTCATGGACTAAATAGTTCGAAACAATTGAAAAATTAAGTGAGTCACTATGTATTCATCCAATGCATAGCCAACCCCCCCACACCTATATAATAGATAAAAGCACAATATGCCTATTTGAAAGCTAAGATGCTCCAGCACAAATAGGTTTAGCTCCCATCAGAACAGCCCAAATTTTCCAACAATCCTTGAGGATGATCATGACTCACAGGACCACAACAGTTCCTTAGTATCACCCTGAATGATTTATAAAATTTCATGATATTGCCTGAGGAACGAACTTCTCTTACTAGCATTTTGAACTCCATTTTCAGCTTTGTTCTACACCCAAACAAGGAACATCCTTCATATTCTTAACAGACCAATTCCCCACACTGTTGGGAAATGCATCTCAACCTGCATCCTAATGTTCTGATTTATTAATTAATTGAAAATTAGGAAAATATTTATTTTTGGTACCCCAAATTGGTGTGGTCACAATTCCTAGCCCACTTATCAAAAATTGAAGTTCTTGGACGTGTAGGAAGGAACTCCAGAAGATCTACGTAGAGTTGTTGACATGCCTCTTAGGAGCAATGGAGGGCCAAAAATGTTCCGAAGGCCTCCAAAACGGCAAGTTAATAAAATGCAGAAAATATCCAAAAAAATGTTTTTCGACACTTCTAGTTTTGACCAAGCACATGCCATCCAAATGGTCCTGGATCTCTGCTGGATTATAAGGCATCTTTGAATGGGTTTGAAAATGCCAAAGTGAGTGCCCAAATCAACAAGTTACATATGACAGATTTTGTGATAGGTTATGGCAGTTGTAAGAGCATCTTCCAAAAATAACCTAGAAGATTATGGCCAACTTGGGTATTAAACTTTATGCCATTTTGAGCATCACTTTTGGGCACATGGAATTGGTACATGGTTTTGGAGAGCATTCTTGGTTTGTGGTTTGATATTTGCCTGTAAATTGGGTATTTGGGATGGAGTATATGCAGTTGGTTTACAGGTATTGTTATGCTGTGAGAACTCTCCAGAGTTATATGTTTGTGAAACTCCTATAAGGGAATGTCATGGACAATCTATTGTTAGCTTTGTTGCTACTAATATAATTGGTTTGTGTTTTCGAATGTGGGGTTTTTCTCCTGAAAGGGTTTTCCCTACATAAATCTATGTTTTAGTATATTTTTGTTGTGTATTCCTTTCTTTTTTTCTGGGAAAATCGCTACCAAAGAGGGTAGCACTTTTTATTTCATTAAATCCAGAACAATTCATGACTTACATCCTTTATGGGCTATTTACATACAGAGTGATCAATCCAGCCCTTAGTATTGTGGGCCTGTTTACTTCAGCATCCTTAAATAGATATTTGTTTTTGACTACATGATCTATAAGGAGTTGCACATTCGGAGGTGTCCTGATCAGGGACTTTTTCATAGTTGGAGATGGCTTTATTGGCTTCAACCTCCAACCTTCGCCACCAACTACCTCCCCACTGAGCATGTTACATCTGACAAGAAACTCATATCAACACATCATCGTGGTTGTGCCCCGATCCTAGCCTCTATGAACCTTTTAAACTCCTTAATCTTCATCGATCGAACTTTGAACACTCTATCTCGGCAACTTCAGGTTGAGCATTTTGAACACCCCTCTCCCTCCCCCTCCCCCTTCTTGCCAAACACCTTCCTTTTCCCCTTGGAAACTCTCCTTTTGTTTCCTAAACCATATAGAGCCCAAGCCTTTTGAAGATAACTCTATTATTGGGAGACCCATGACTTCTCACCCATGCTACTGACGCTGACCAACCCTAGATCTACCCCGATTTGATCTTATCGGCAAACATTCTGAGTTATTTTAGTTCAATACATGTGCCAACTAAGCCTTTGATCTAATATTCCCAATCTTCCTTGTTCGATCCACTTCCCATATCATTTTCCAGAATGAGTTTAAAATTACTCCATGCGGACGGGTTGCTTGAACCTATCTGCTCAACCATACCAACATTTGATAGTAAGTCCGCTACCATATTGGCATTTTGGAACACATGTGAAAGCCTATAATTATTTATGTTATCAAGCAAGCTAGTGATATGATGAATCCACATTTTTAACTTCCAACTCAGCGCGTTCCATGAAGCCATCACCTTTACAAATATTTTCGAGTCCACTTCAATGGTGATTGAGTTGTCCACACAATACTTTACTCCCTAAAAAAGAGCTGCACATTTCCACCTCATTATTGGTGTCATTCGGTGTAATGTCCCCTTTTTCATGAGCGTTGGAGTTTGGAGGAATTAGCCTATTCTTGATCCTCATAGGCTAATAGGGCTGGATAAGAGGATCGTTTGGCAGATACCCAGTTGATTGGTTGGCTCATTTCATGAAGGTTTTCCTATTCTCATCATGGATATTTCTATTTTTGGAAACCTTATTTTATATTACAATGTTATATTGCACTTTAGGAGATGGCTAATATTTTATATTATTATAAAGTGCAATAATAAAATAATATTATAATATTCCTTCTAGAAGCCGACTTGGAAAAGTTCTAGAAGGAGGTCGACCTCTTGAGGAAAAGAATAATAGACATGGGGAGCTCATTTCCTATCATCCAGATTTGAGTATTGATTTGATATTTTTCAGTTGTGGAGCCAAGGGTTTCTATAGTTGTTACAGTTGGCCATTGAGAACGAAAACTCTCAATTGGTAATGCAATTTTGAGGGTGTGAAATATCATCTGAATTATTGCAGCTGGGAGGAAGATACTTCAATCTTCCATTTGTGCTTCATTGGAAAAACTTGTGGCCTTTGGCCAAGTTTTTGTATAATATTGATTGGTGTTGCATTGGAGACATTTTGGAGTTCATAGTCTTCATCCATTTTTCTATCAAAGGAGGTCGATTTGAATACTCGGATTTTCATATCAGACATTTTCAGTATTTCAGAACAGCTTGTTGGTGCCACGTACTTACTCATATCTTCCTTCTTTGGCATTGATTCTTCCATTGATTTATTGTATATCATTCCTTGATGGCGTATGATGATTTCAAAGGCATGTGGGACGAGTTTCTGACAGCAAATGAATTAAATTAGAAGTCTGATATATCTAAGTAGGGGTGGCCAGTTAAGGAGGGCGATTTCTTCATAGAAGCCCTTAAAAATTCTAATAAAATTCATGGGAAATTGTTACATGGTGGGAAGGCTGGGCGCTTCATCTTTGGATGCAAAACAAACAAGAGTAAGGAGAATCGAACAGTTTCATCCAGGCAGCCATCTTTTCCAGGTTTTTTGTCAGTCATTACATGGCATCTAGATTGGCACTTATCATCAAATTAGTATTGTAATTTTCAGTCTTATAGAGCTGCATTTGTATGGTCTCTAGTTGCTATTGTAGATGTTTATTAATAGTCAGATTTGGCATTGTTGCATCATCATTTGTAAGCCAAGAGTATGTTGCTGCTGTAGGTGTACATGTATATCAGATTTGATATTATATTTGCATAATCAGAACTGAAACTCAGTATCAGCAAGATCAGACATTGCGTGCTAAGTGTTTGACAATATTCCTTGAGGCTTTAATCAGCAGTTTGAGGTCAGATTAGGCAAGGGATATTACAATGGTATCAAAGCGAGGTTTCCTGCCAACCTGTTGGCTGGATTGAACATTGATCAGCTCAGTTAATCATGGCTACTTCAAGTACTCAGAAGCAACGGGACAAGAATATGGAGAAGCTGAAACAAAGCTTGAAAGAGTTTGAAGAAATAAGTAAATTGCTTTCAGACCCTACAACCAGAAGCAGATTATCTCAATATATGACTTCCATTTCTAAGAAGTCTACATCACAAAGCGAAAAGAAGGAAGAACAAGAGGTCTCTACAAGTGAGGTATCTAGAAACCTCTACAATGAGTTTTCAGCAGTTGGTGACCAGCATACAGCTGAACCTATGGAGGACAAAAATCAGACTTACATAGAAGAAGAGGTTTGGCACAAGACACTCCGGGATGACTTCAAAGTTGGGGAGGAGCAAGTGATGCTTGAAGACAAACCGGTTGCATTAGAGCAGCCACATGAGGATATGGGTTCTTGTGATGCTTGATTAGCTGAGTCTTGCATTGCTTCATCCTATCATGATGAAGAAACAGATTGTGATTTGGAGGCCCAAGATATTAAGGAGGATGTGGAATTTGATCCTCTACTTAGTGGAGCAGCCACTAGTGTTTTGTCTTCACATAATGAAGGAGGCATTTTAGAATGGCATGATGTCATCACGGATTTGTTTGAGGATAGCAACATGGTGCATCATCATCCACATCAAAAGGAAGCTTGTGATCATGAACAAGCCAATGATGTGATATCATCATTTGATGGCAGCCCTACACCCATTGGTAGACATGAAGATATCAAGCATAAGAGGACTGATTTTGTGTATTTTGGCATTGAAGATGTAAAAAGGTCCGAAATGTTGAATGAAGAGTGGTTGAGGAAGGCCAAGGAGGCTAGGTTAGTGGCTGCAAATGCGAGACAACTCCTTCAAGAAGTGAAAGACAAGGTCAATCACATAAACATAGCAAGACAGAAAAGGGTAGATGACATTAGAAGGCTTTTTATTCAAAGAGAAGTTGGATATGAATATGCACATTGTTCCAATAATGATTCTTCATGTGAGGTTGAAATTGTTCATAGTTTGGAGACTCATTCATCCAGGAATTGCATATGGAATGACTGTGGCAATCCAGCTTCTCTTCCAGGAGTAGATGGCATTCATAATGATGATCCTCTCTTCGAGTTGGATATTGCCCGCACTCTTGACATAAGCATTGATTGTTGCGTTTGGGATCCTTCCAGTGCATTGGGATTTCAAACAGTGCTTGCAAAAGAGTGTCCTAGTCAATTCTAGTATCTGACCTCAGACGGTGATTTCGAGTTTGGCAGGTCTTCTACTTTGTTCTCTCATGATGATTACCATTGGATTCAGGATTTGGAGACTTGCTGCGTTTTGGAGATGGGAGGTATCAGAGTGGCACAACGAAAAGCAATATGTAATGTCCCCATTTTTAGCACTACACTTTTCAGTGATTGATGGCCTATCCCCGGTGTGTTGTCGGCTAGTCAGTGGCAGAATTAGGGTTTTCGGCTGTTTGGTGGGTTCTTTTGAAGATTTAGGGGTTTGCATGTTGGAGTTTGGTTGTATGGATTCTGGATTCCTTCTGGGTTTTCAGAGAGCTTCACAAAGGTATGACATGCAACTGCGTTGGGCAACCTTTCTGGACTTACTATTTTTAGTAAGTTATGACGGCTACATCTGGGAGTTTGGGATTTTGGATTGCGGATTCTTTATGGGTTTTTAGAAAGCTCCGCAATGGTATCGCATGCACTTTGATCCAAGCAACTTTCTGAATTTACTATTTTTAGTAAATTTTATTTTTGGCAACAGTCCAATTGACATCAATTCAGCTGACTTTCCTCTTCCAACAGTTTAGTGGAGTAATTTGGATTTTGGGCTTTGTGGTGAAATTGTTGATGAATATTTAATTATTTAAGTGGCTAAAGTTATATTTTAATATTATGACCCCTTGGCCTAACATTACAACTTTAAGTTGTTTTTAAAAAAGGGGACTTGAAGGGTGGACGCCTCATCAGGGGGTAATGTTATATTTTTCTAAGGTCAAAAAATCAAGCTTGGAAAAGGGACGCCAACTTAAGAGAAAAGATGATTTTTTAAATTAATAAAAGTCAAATATTGCTTTGAGGAAAAGGGACGCCATCCATGGAGGGAAAAGAGATTAATTCAAATTTGAAAATTAGGGCATCTTCTTGATGTTTCTAGAAGTTTTCTCTCAAGCTTATAAAAGGAAGCCTCTGCTCTTCAGTTGGATATCTTATGTCTTCAGTAAAGTTATGCTGCCGAAATGGTATCAGGACTGCTTCGAGGAATGAATGCCTCCTAGCCTTGGCTCGACTTCTTGCTTGGAATATAGCAACTAGCAGAGATGTTAGATTGTAGTTGAGTGGATTTTGTAGTGAGCTTTGCATTGTAGCAACTGTTTTGCATTTGTAGTTAAGTTTCTTGCATTATAGTAAAATTCTGGAGTTGCTGATTCAGTATAGCTGAATGTTGTTTTTGCTCATACATCAGAAAATAAAATTATTCTCATTCTGGGTACTGAACCATTGCGATTCCTTGCTAGGGGCGACCCTACTTGACAAGTTGCAGATTTTATGATCAAGAATTGAATTTTACAAAGAGAGGTCGCCCTCCCTTGAGGCCGTACCATTCTGGGCTTTCTTGAAATTCGTGCAAAAATATGTATGAGTTGTTGGGTCAATTTTGGGGTTCATTATTGGGCGCCATCATCTTAGGAGCACTATGCATTTAGTCTCATGTGATTTGAGTGAGTTTTGAGTGAGTAGTGTGCATTTTAGTGGATTCTAGAGTTGCTAGTTATGCATTTCAAGTTGCAGGTCTGTCAAAATCAAATTGTTAAGTTGGTCCCTAGAATGAAGTTTCTGGTCTAAACATTCTTATCAAGCAAGGGATATTCTATATATTATTGCAGCATGATTTAACTCTTAATCCTATGACATGGCAGGCATTCTCTATCATATTGTAAGTTGAACAGTAGTACTGTCAGCATTCTCACTCCTCTTTACTTCATTGTAATTCCCACTGAATAAATGGAAGAGGCTGGCTTGCCACCTATTTACATTCTGAACTTGCATTGTAATATCATGTTGCTAATCGACTAAGCCGTCATTGCATTACATGGATCCTCTGACCATATGCTCGCCACCTCTCGGCGCATTATTGGTTAGAGTTACTTTCAGTTGGTAGCTTGTAGGGATCCTCTGACCATATGCTCGCCATCTCTCGGCGCATTCGTGGTTAGAGTTACTCAGTTCAGCAGTGCATTGAGATCCTCTGACCATATGCTCACACACCTTGCCCAACTTGGGATCCTGGTGTACATCCTTGGTTAGAGTTGTATTCCGCATCGTTTTGGTTTAAGAGCTAACCCTAACTGATGTGTGTTGCATTGCTTATTGTAATCAAAAATTGAAAAAATTGGTCGGGATCTTTACACAATAGGTGGTGGCTTTCCAGCACTATGGATGTATCAGATTTATCATCACAGTTTTGGGATTGAATTGATTCAGCAGGATGTGCTAGTGCTACAGGAGCTGTTTGGTGATGTTTGGGTCATTACATTCGGAAGCTTGTAAGAGGCAGCCCAATTTAGTCTACCAACCTCATTTCTTATTACAAAGCTAGTGCCTGATAATTCTGAGTTGCCCCGCGAGGCCCCATCGAAATTTAATTTTAGTCTACCTTTAGGAGGTAATTCCCATTTGATCTTGTTACTTTCTTTTTTGTTCTTAAGGAGGGTCCCTTTCAGAGCTTTTATTAGTGGCCAATTTTTGAGCATTTCCTGATCCCATGCTGAGAAGTACCTATATTTTCTCATCTTTGCTACCTGTTGAAATGTCCACTGATATTACTCTCAATTTTGCTTAGAACTCCTTCAAATTGTGTAATTTTTCCTTTGAAGATTCTTGAATTTCTCTCCTTCCAGAGGTGCTAGATGGTCATTGTTGGCGTCTCATTCCACAAACTTTGCATAACTAAACCATTATACAAAAACGGAAGTACACACAGCTTTGAATGCACCCAACAGGCTGGCAAGATCCAAGCTTTGATACCACTGAAAGATCCCCAACCCAAATCTGATCTGATTTTCTAAGTTTTATCTTTTCACAGTCTTTGACCAGCGAATAGGAGGGGTTTTGTTTTTGTTTTGTTTTTGCATTTTTCTGAATTTTTTTTGTATGTTTTTGCTAAAGGTTGATTTATGCAACAATATTCCAAACTAGAAGGAATGAAATTGATACTAAAACCTAAATGAGTCATACAATTTAAATAGAGAGCAATAATGATGAATTTATTGGCTCAAATGTCATTGTACATACCACAAATCTGCATATAACAATCTGATATAAACTTGAACAGCAAGGACAACCCCTTTTTCAGCTTCTTCCTAGCTTCACAAATCTGCCCCGAGGTCTGATATGAATTTCCAGCTAACTTAATATGCGAATCAGATCCGATAATTGGCATGAAACCCTTCGTAGCACCTAGGATTTGAAGCCTATGACTCTTGAAATGATGCAGCAGCTGAGATAAGGTATAAAATGAGTTGCCAAGGCCTTGAGAAGACTTATACTACTTATGGCTTCCTGTGATCTATTGCAATATGCTGATATAATACTACTGCAAACTCAAATCTGCAAAATATATATCTAAAACTCATCCAAATAAGCCCAAATGAAGACCCAAGGTAGGCCCTCCCCAAAGGTGAACTGGGTTCTCGTCCAATCCACGATAGCCTTTGAGAGCTTTCATTTCCAGAAGGCTGAAGCAATGTTGAAACCCTTCTCCAGAGCTCAAACCTGCAAAGTGTTTTGTAAAAATGAGAGTAGAATGCCCAAAAAAGAGCCCAACACTTTGCTTTATAACCTCTCATGGACTTTTTGATAAAAATCAATAAAATATTCCCCTTCAAGGTCTTTCCTCGTCCAAAGAAAAAGGCCACTTTTTAAAAACAACTTGAGTTGCTAGGATGGGGGCACTTTTCACTATTCACCTTATGATTTTCAGTTATTATTCACTTTTCACTATTTCATTAAAGCAACCTTAATATTTTCACTTTATCTTTGGATTCATCAACCGAAATCCAAATTGAAAGGCTCGTAAGGCTCCTAGCTAGACTCCACAGCCCTCGGTTGGGTCCCCTAACCATGCTGCTGACCTATGGGAACCCTAATAGTAGGCCAACCTCCACTATAGACTGAGTTGTCTAAGGAAGGGACATTACATTATGTATCTCTTTGCCAATTCCATTTTCAGGGACACCTTAGAGTCTTCCTCAAGGAAATCAAAACTCTTCCAATTATATTCCAACCTTCCCTTTGCATCGCTCACTACCACATAGTCCCTCAGTCGATCACCATATTCGCTGCAAGCTAGTCTCTTTGCCTCTACCATACCCAGCATCTTCTACAGAGGCTCGTACCCATTCCAAGAGTCCATCCAGAAGGATGCACTCTGCCCATCCTTTATTATCTAGGTAAGATGATCTGTAATTACGAATCTGCAACTAAGGATAAAATTCCAAATGGCAGAACCCTTCTGTGGATTTGCAATGGTAAAGGTCTCTTTGGTTCCTATGAGTCCAAATATTTTGCTTGCAAAAGTTTGCTCCATTGGGCGTTTGCTTTTTGAACATCCCCCAAGTAAGTTTTGCACCCAACGCCCTATTTTGTATTTTCAGATCCTTGATGTCGGCTCCACCTTGTTCCTTAGTTTTCTTGATCATATCCCATGAGAGAAGGGGTATACGTTTTTGCTCATGGGCCCCATCCCACAGGATTTTCCTTTGTATTTTTGTTAGTCTCTTTATGGCCTTTTTTGAACCTATTATACATGAGAGCATGTATATTGGGACCGCAACTAAGATTGCTTTCACCATAGTAAAGCAGCCTGCTAAAGTTAGCCAATGCCCTCTCCAACTATCGATCTTCAACCTACACTTTTCTATTACGTCCTCCCAAAGATCATTCTTAACTTGGCCGCCAAACAATGGAATATCGAGATACTTTGAGGGTAGCTTGCCAATGCTAAAACCAATCATTGCGACTATCTTCCGTTATATGCTCTTACTTGTGTTGAAAAAGAAAATGTTGGATTTTTTTGCGTTCACCACCTGTCTCGCTTGTTTGCTCAATAGGTTCATTGCTTCCTTTATTCTTCATGTTTCTTCTAAAGACAAGCTACCATAGAGGATAGTATCGTCAACAAATAATTGGTGAGATAATGCCAGAAATGCAAGCGTTATTTTAATACCTTTCCACTGCCATGAATGCTTCAATTTTGATATGTGACGACTAAATGCATCAATCATAATAATGAAGAGAAAGGGTGACAATGGGTCGCCCTACTTCAGTCCTTTTGCCCCTTCAAAAAACCCACATGGCACCCCATTTATAACCACTGAATACCTCAACGATGAGATACAACCAAAAATCCAATTTAGCCATTTACTGGAGAACCCCATTTTTGCCATTACATTCATTAGAAAGCGCCACCAGACCTGATCATAGGCTTTGCTCAGATCCGATTTTAGCAACTTACCTTTCTTGTTTGTTTTTTTCAATGTATGAATTACCTCATGCACAATTATTATCCCATCTGAGATGATGTGTTCTAGCACAAAACCGCTCTATTCTATTGAAATTATTTGGGGCAATAGCTTCTTGAGGCGGTTAGCCATCACCTTGGTAATGATTTTATAGAGGGTATTCCATAATGAAATTGGCCTATAATCTGCAAACGTTTCGCGTACCTCCTTCTTTGGTAACAATACAATGTTGGTGTTGTTTATGTCTTTTAGCATATTAGTTTTTCTCCTTGACTTTTCCAGAACTTCCAACACTTCTTCCCCTAAGAAGTGCCAGCAAGCCTAATAGAAGCAAGCATTGAATCCATCAGGCCCAGGTGCTTTATCTGGGCCCATCTAGAAAACCGCCTCGCAAACCTCTTCCAAAGAAATTTTACCCATAAGCCCAACATTGTCTTCGCGGGATATAGTAGTATTTAAAATCTTCCAACATTTCAGATTTAAAACATTCCACCTCCCCTTCTCTGCCAAGTAGTGATCTGAAATAATCAACGCCCATGTTTTGAATTTCTGCTTCTTCACACAATCCCGCACCTTTCTTGTCTTTTATTTTCACTATTTTATTCCAACTATGCTTCACCTTGGTGGAGTTGTGGAAAAAATTTGTATTCAGGTCGCCCTCCACAAGCCATGTATCCCTCGATTTGGTCCTCCACTACGTCTCCTCCCTCGCTAATATTTCACTATATTCAGCCATTAACTCTTTCTCTTTCGAGAATTACACTTCCGTCATTCCATTTCTAATCACTATATCGCTTAAGACTGAGATCTCTTCTTCTAATCTCTCTTTCTTTGTGAAGATGTTCTTAAAAGAGTGTTGGTTCTAGTATTTTAATTTCTCCTTTAATCTGATTAACTTTCTTTCAAAAATAAACATTTTTGTGCCTTTTATATTGATTGGTTCCGACCACCATTGCTCCATTAAGATAGGCATTTCATCACTTCTTAGCCACATTTTTTCGAATCTGAATTGACTGTTAGCCCCTTTTGTTTCCAGACATATAGTGAGTTCCACCGGAAAATGGTCTGAAATTGGAATTGATTTTATTACTGCCTTTGGAAGGATGTCCTCCTGCAGCCAATGTTTAGAGACAAGAAACCTATCTAGCATTTCAGCTGTATTAGTGAACCCCTTACTTCTGTTATTCCAAGTAAATATTCCATTGGATTTCTTTATATCTATTAAATTATTCTTCTCAATGAAATTTGTGAAATTTTTTTGAGACTGGGTGACCCTTCTTACACCACCCAATTTTTCACACAAATCCATAATTGCATTTGTTGATGAATGATAGCTTAGGTCTGATATAAACAATGATTGCTATAAGCATTATCATTGTTTATATTAGATCTATTGCTCTTTGATATTTCTGGAAATAAGTACTCGATTTTATAAAGCCTGTATAAATCGAACTCTAATTGATGATGATCAAAATTCGCTTTGAATGAAGTTCTGAATTTTTAGTCGCCATATGTGAAGGCGCGTATTTGTTAATGCTGGTTAAACTTGACTGGTTATTGGCTACAGGATCCTGCGCGCTCAAAGGAACACGTCCCTTGAGCGGACGTGTCTCCAAGTGTGGAGACACGTCCTCTCAGGAGGCATGTCCCTTGGATATGGAACCCGTGCACTCTAAAAGGCGTGTCCCTTTGGATATGGAACCCGCGCGCTCAAAAGGAACATGTCCCTTGAGCAGACATGTCTCCAAGTGTGGAGACACGTCCTCTCAAGAGATGTGTCCCTTAGAGGCAGGTCTCCCTACTACATATGTTGAGTCCTTTTGAATATGCAGATCATCGAAATCTATTAATGTTCTGCATCCAGTTCATTCGGCATAAAGTGAAATTTTCAGAAAATCGTATCTTGTCTTAGAATTTTAAATTAGAATCTCTGGCCTTAGTTTGTTCTCAGTTCTAGCATCATTACGGTTGATTGCCGGCACGTTGATCGCGGGTTATTGCGGGCAAATTTTCGCGGGTCACGGTGCGTTCTCGCTGGGCCCGGACCGAAACAATTGAAACTGAATGCAGGACGGCGCTGGTTTATCGATGTTGGCAGGACATATCGCGGAGAACCGGTTCCGAGAACTCCCCAGACCGGTCGCGAAAGAACTCGATGCTCTTTGAGGACGCTTTCAGCACCATCAGGCGGCATGAACCGTCCATCGCTTATTTTGCTGGCGCTCGGCAGGCGTTTGCCGATAGCACCGCGTTGGGGATTGTTGGGGCTGTTTCATCATTAACCCTCCCATCTCCCTCCAAAGGAGGAACTGCCTCCCTTGGATCTCAACATGTACGATTTATAGAAGTTTGATCACCTTTCTAACCTCTTCCTCTCTTTTTCGCTTATTTGTTTTCCTTCCTGTTTTCGATGTAGAGGTCATCTTAGCAATCTGACTTATGGTTCTTGGTTCTAAAATGTCAATTGCATCCTCGGACTCTTGATCAGAATACAGATCATAACCTTCCTTGTCTACTATTTCATTTTCAGAAATCAATTTATGTGCAATGGGTGTAACGGTTTCAAAAACCGCTTCTTGGCACTGAAGAACTCCTCCTTCAAATTCCTCCAATGGGATTTTTGGTTCCATAGGTTTTGCAATTACAATTGCCCAGTTTTTTTTATTTTGTGGCAATTTTCCTTTAACATCCATCGTTTCTTCTTGGTCTGAGCCTTCCTTTGATTGTTCTATTTGATTTTTTTCTCTCCACACTTCCTTGAAAACTTGTGGAAATCTTTTACAATCTTCAGTCCTATGGCCTTCTACATTTTAAACAAAAAAAATCATTTGTCTATTTCAACTTCTTGATTCCATCTTGCTACCCAATGTTAGTTTGATGGTGCTTGGTATTTCATTTATTGCCAAGATTAAGATTCTTGCATATATTAGTGACTCGTCGTTTCTCAAATCGACCTCCATTGTTTTGCCCAATGCATCTTTCTAGGGGGTCTACATTCAAATATTATACAGTTTAGGGGGGTTTGGTAAGGCACAATTCAAGTGCCTTGTTGTGTGTGCATCATGGTTCCTAAAATCAATTTGTTAACTCCACATAATTTCCACACATAGAAAGACAAAGTACAACTACTTAAATCTAAGGGATTACGGCAAATGGTCATTGGACAACAAATGCAATTTACTAGGGAGTTTGAGCAGTTTACTTATCAGAACAAGTTAGATGAAGCAATGGGATACTAGGTCTTCTTGTTTCAGATAATTTGCAATTTCACATTTCTAGTTGTACAACTCCTGAACAAATGTGGGACAAATTTGATGATCTCTTTGGTAAACTTCATGAGTTCAAGATTCTACAATTGGATGTTGAATTAACAACATTGTCTCCTGATGCCTTCTCTTCCATTAAAGATTTCTTGGTGACTTAAGTCTTTGCTTTCTAGACTTCAAGGTTGTGGTAAAACAAAAACAAACAAAGAATGTGTCTTCTCGATTTTGTCCAAGTTAAGAGGTCCTTATCAAATATTTGCTTCTTCCTTTTACTCTACCATGGATGCTCTTGGAATAGCACATGTGATGTCTTCTTGTGCACAGTTTTGTGAAAGACTCACAAGAGAACAATCTAAATTAATCTCTATGGATGCTATCATCTCTTCAAAAAGTCAAGCACTCGTTGTCCAATCATCTAAGGGAAAAGGAAAGAAGCCTTCTAATAAACCTAAGATAGAATCAACTTCAAAAAATGAGCAATCATCAAAACAAAAGAATGCAATCGACACACAAGCTACATCTTCTACACAATGAGGAAAGAAGCCTTATAAGCATAAAAAGACACTCCATTGTACTTTTTGTGGATTACAAAATCATGATAGCAGAAATTGTCATAAGAGGATTGCAGCTTTGAAACAGGCTATGCAGACACACAACATTGATCTTACCAAACCTACTAAGGGACATGCCCTAACAGCTAGAGGTTTGGATACATCCAAGGACAATTGGATGGTTGACTCAAGCGCCTCACATCACATGACTCACTCACAAGATCTTCTAGCATCTATTTCTAATAGCACTACTTTTCAAATTTCAATGGGAAACTCTTCACAGATTTTAGTTATGCGGTCAAGTACAATACAGTTGATAGAAGGTAGCATTGAGGATTTTCTCTATGTTTCGAAGATTTTAGCTATAATCTCCTTTCAGTTTATCATATTTTTCATACTAGTGATGGAAAGGTAGTTGCGTTTTCACCACATGATGTAGTTATCTGACAACTACACCATCCAAAGAGGATTATTGCTTCAGGAAAAGCAAAACATGGATCTCAGTTGTACAAGTTTCATGGTTTTGAGTCATCTTGTGGAGCATCACATATTGCCCATGCTGACTCTTTGAGCAGACTTTGGCACAAGAGGTTTGGACACCTCGATTATAAGTATGCTCAATAGTTGAGTACTAAGAATATGTACATGGGCTTCCTAAGGTGTCTTGCACAAAAGGGCATTTGTCGAGGTTGTGTACTTGGAAAACATCATCAGGAACCCTTTCCAAAGGGTAAGGCCCATCGTACTACTACCTTAAATGAGTTGGTTCATAGTGACCTCGTGTCACGTCCAACTCCTCCATTTTCAAGAGCCAAGTATGTACTCACTTTCATTGATGATTACTCTTGTCGCACTTGGGTGTACTTTCTTAAATACAAAAGTGATGTCTTCAACACTTTCAAGGCCTTCAAGGTGTTCATGGAGAAGCAATCATGATCTATTTGGAAAATACGCACAGATAATGGGGGGCAATATGTGAACCAAGCCTTTATGGAGTATTGTGTTGAGCATGGTATTCATCATCAGTATTCGGTTCCCTACACTCCTTAGCAGAATGGTGTTGCTGAAAGAAAGAATAGATCATTAAAGGAGATGGCAAATTGTATGCTGCAGTCTAGGTCTATGGCCCCATCATTTTGGACTGAAATTATCAATTGTGCCAACTATATTCAAAACCACACTCCCCACAAGGCAATTAATTTTTTTTCTCCAAAAGAGGCTTGGTCCAGATTCAAGCCTGATGTTTCCTTCTTCAAATTATTTGGTAGTGAAGCTTGGGCATCCATACTAGATGGTTGACGTAAGGCAATGAAGAGGAAGAGTAAACAATACATCTTTGTTGGTTATTGTGAGGATGTGAAAACTTATAGGTTATTTGATCCTATCACTAAGGATGTCCACTTTCGTAGAGATGTCCAATTTGATGAGTCTTTCACATAGACAAATCCTCCATCATCTTCTTGCTCCTCGCTACCTACTCCGCCTTCTTCATTTCATGACGATACTTAAGTACTTGAGGATACTTCAGATGATGGTCCTAATCCACCACCACCAAGGCCACCACTACCACCTCCACCTCCTACCACTCGTGTTTTTCCCAAGTGACCTAGAGGTGTTGTTGAGGAGGTTGGTTCTTTAGCCAGTGATCCTATATCCTCAAGACACACTCATTCACAAACTTCCAGCACTAGTCTTTTGAGTCATGCTATATCTCCAAATCTACAGAGTTTTTCAAAGGCTTCTGATATTCCAGCTTGGGACAATGCTATGGCAGAGGAGTATTCTTCATTGATGAAGAATAATACATGGGATTTA
The DNA here is from genome assembly GCA_007258455.2 of Sequoia sempervirens. Taxonomy (NCBI): domain Eukaryota; kingdom Viridiplantae; phylum Streptophyta; class Pinopsida; order Cupressales; family Cupressaceae; genus Sequoia; species Sequoia sempervirens. The sequence continues at coordinate 32,199 of VDFB02325115.1, read as the reverse complement.
GTTACTCTTCCCAAGGGAAGAAAGATGATTCAGTGCAAGTGGGTGTACCGCACCAAATATGCAACTGATGGTTCTATTGAAAGATACGAGGCACGTCTTGTAGCTAAGGGTTTTTCGCGGGTTGAGGGTACTGACTACTCTAAGACATTTGCCCTTGTAGCCAAGATGGCTTCAATTCGCCCTATTCTTTCTATTGCTGCATCACAAAGATGGCCAGTTTATTAAATGGATGTGAAGAGTGCCTTTCTACATGGTGATATTCATGAGATCTATATGGAGTAGCCTCTAGGTTTTATTCAAGACTCTTCACTTGTTTGCAGGTTACGTTATTCCTTGTATGGTCTCAAGCAAGCCCCTAGGGCTTGGTATGAAAAGATTGATGGTTTCTTGCTTGCATCTAGTTTCACTCATTGCCACTCAAATCACACAGTTTACATCCAAGGACATGGAGATGAACTTTTAATACTAGTCTTATATGTTCATGACTTGAACCTTACTAGTAGTTCCTCATCCATGATTCAAAATATTCAGAATAGTTTCATGGCACACTTTAACATAATAGATCTTGGGCTTTTGCATTTCTTCCTTGATCTTCAAGTTCTTTAGTCTACTAAGGGGATTTCCATATACAAGCAGAAGTACGCCATTGACTCGCTTCATCGATTTCATATGAGTGGATATAAGCCCGCACCTACACCATTCCAATCCGGTGTCACTTTGACTACCACTTGCACCACACTATAATGTCCCCATTTTAGGTTTCTCTCGCTTTGCAGTGGGTGATGTCTTTTTGGGTTTGTGTATGCCGAGTCAGAGTGGTAATTTAAGGTTACCAGTGAGCTCAGATGGCATAGAGGAGTTCTACGATGCTCTCAAATGTTATTTTCAACTTCTGGTTTGGGCTCCAAGATTCTTGGAGAGAGTGTCTATTTATAGTAAGTCACCTAGTCGGCTCCGTTCATCTTTATTCTTCATCGGGATCACTCCAATGCAATTAGTTTCCAATTCCAACACATTCCGACAATTCCGCAAAAATGAGTGAATTAATGGTTATATTTTAATTAAATTACCAAGGTTGTTAAAAAATAATTAAAATATTAAAAAGGAGCCTTAGTATTATAGCTCATCGGAACCGGGATGAGATGCTTTAAATAGTGGAAGCATTAAATAGGGACATTGTGTGTCGAAATATGTTTATTTTAATGAAATGGTCATTTACAGAGTTAAAAGGGTGTTTTAATTTTAAAAAGTGAATTTTAAATTAGAAGCCTCCAGAGAGTTTGGTGGGAAAAGTATAAAAGGAGATTATGAGAGCTCATTTGGTTATGTTGGATTATTCTCTTTTCTCTTTTCGAAACCCGTGTGGGTCTAGGGATTGAACCAGGTTCATCTCGAACTTCTAGAGGACGAAACCCCTCTTGGAGAATATCATCCACGGTGGTGAAAGATCCTCTCCGGGTGATAGCCGATAGATTCATTCAGAGTCTATGCTTGTGCTTCATTTGTGTATTTGAAGATATTCGGTTTACATTCCTGGCAAGATTGAGGTTGGGTTTATTATTCAGTACCAGGTGATGCAATGAATCTCACATTTCAGTTGTTAATTGAAAATATGATATAGATATGCCTTGAGGTGTCATTCTTATTTCTCCTCATAGCTGGACATTGATATTTGAATAATGTGATAAATTTGAAGATGTACATTTAATGTTCTGAGCTGCACTTCCAGCAGTCTGTACCAAGCCAGCCGTACAGGGAGTGAGATTGCACTTCATATTTGATTATTACTGGTGATTGGAGCTGTTAGGTGTTATGGGTAGTGTTTAAAAACTGTTTCTACACCTGGGCGATGAGATCTGAGCAGCACCAATCAATGAATATTGCTCATTTAATTTCCACTGTTTGCCGTACAAGATGTACTGAACTACAGACCGTACACCATATTTGTGTTAGCATTTTGATTGTGGGCAGAAATTGATTATGGGTAGTGCTTCAATTATAATGTAACCTTTGAACAATCGTTCTGAGCAGTTAAAACAGGTGATTGCTGCTTATTTAATTTTCCCTGTGTTAGCCGTACCAGCTGGGTGCCGTACATGCATTTATGTTGGTATTGTCTTGTGAGGATTAAAGATAGTTCTGGGTTTTTTTCAGTGGCTATCATATGACTGAACAATAAGTTTTCTGACTAGAAAACCACTCAAACAAAGGCCATTAATTAATTTAATGCATCCATACAGCAAACAGGCCGTACCATCCTTGAACTATTGAAGGAGTGTTAAGAAACCATTCTGAGTTGTGGGTGCTGTTCAAATATTATTTCCTTAGCTGGGTGATCTTATTTGTAGCCATGAATTGGAGTTTTCTTGCCATTTTCTATTCAGATTGAAGCTGTGCTAATTTGGCCTTCTGTGCATCCTCTTCAGATGGCATGTTGTATTCAGGGTGCAGTGCTTGTTTTTATTTGAAGGCAATGAACTGTTATTGATGGGAGTATTCAAGGAAGGTCCTGGCAAGTGATTTGAAAGGGATAAATGCAGTTAATTAAACCTGCTATGTCATGCTCTGAGAGTGAGCATCATCTTCATTGATATCACCCTACAAAGTACTGCAAGCTATTTCTATGCCAAACGTGGAGTTCCAGGTTAGACTAGTAATATTTAATTGGCTGTTCATTGCTGAGCAGGGTCAGAATAATATTTGAATGTAACTTGTTGACTGCTGAATCATAATTCTGAGTACAGTTGTATGTAATCTGCCATGTTGTAGTGCTCTGTTTAAGTGTGCATAAAACTGTAGCTTGTCTTTGCAAATATCTCATTGTATGTCAGTCAAAGGGAAAGAAATGAAGTTGTAGAATTTTTTATCAGACCTGTACATGCATTGAATAGAGTAGTCTATTTAATATTGTGTTACATGAAATTTGCAATCTGACAACTCATTGAAAATTCAGTCAAATAGCCTACAGTATGTTTTGACAAAAATGGGATTAGTGCCAAAACAACAAACAATGCAAAGTGTTTGACGAAATGTCGATCCGTCAGCACTTTGGAACCGAAAAAACAAAACAGCGAATAGGGTGGGTTATTACACACACCTACTGTTGATGCTACTTTGTACAGACAATTAGTTGGTAGCCTTTTGTATTTGACACACACACACATCCAGATACTACCTCCGTTGTTGGGCTTGTCTCCCGTTTTTCACATGACCCTCATGAGAGTCACTGGAAGGCAGCCAAGTGTATTTTGAGGTATATTAGCGGCACCACTCATTTTGGCATTCAATACACACCAGGGGCTTCTCAGATAGTAGGTTGCACTGACTCAGATTGGGCAGGAGATGTTCATTGTTGAAAGTCCACTTCTGGTTTTGTTTTCTCTCTTGGTTCTAGTCCAATTTCATGGTCTTGCAAGAAGCAAACCGCTATTACATTATCATCTAATGAGGTTGAGTATCAAGGAGCAGTTCTTGCTAGCCATGAGGTACCATGGCTTCAACAACTTATGACAGACTTTGATCTTCCACTTTATCATCCTACTATACTTTAGTGTGATAACCAAAGTGCCATTCACATTTCACACAACCCAATTGACCATCAGCAGATAAAGCACAGCGAGATTCATATGCACTTCATTCGACAACTTATCCAAGATGGTGTTCTATCCTTAGAGTATTTGCATATTGAGGATCAAGTTGCAAACATTTTCACTAAACCTTTAGCATCACGTCACTATATTGCATTGCGCCTATTGGTTGGGGTGAAGGAAGTTGTCCTTTTAATATAGTTCTCTTTGTTGGAGAGGAGTTTTTGCCACTAGGTTTTCTCCTTTACTTCGTTTGTAAGAGACTTTTATTTTGTACATGAGTGCCTTATCAAGCCTTGTTGTCAGGACACATTTTTCAATGACTTACTCCCTAAGTATCACTTAAGGGGGGGTGTTAGTGTGAAAAGTATCTTTATGCATCTAGTTATCATTTATCTAGTTCCTACACCTAGTAGTCCTATTCACACTAGCTTAAGCTCACTTAGTGGTTTAGTTGTCTCACCTCATAGACACTTGACACATGCCTTCACACTTGTCCCAAGTGTTCTACATGTGTCACAAGTGTTCTACATGTGTCACATCACTTGGAGGGATGCTTAGTCTTTTTGTTTCACCTTCCTACCTCCTTGTCCTATATAAACAAGGAGCGATCATAGTATTCTACAAAATCTATGATAGTTATTTGGCTTTTGCATTATGCTTGATTCATTTTATGGTAGTTTCAATGTTGCATTCATTATTTGCTGCTCCAACATTGCCTCTTGCCTCGAATTTTTAGTTCTTCCATTGCTCAAAGGATCTAACCTTGAAAAAGCTTCATATAATCTATTAAGAGGAACATGCTTACTTCTACATGAGTGGCGAAGCATTTAACTTTGTACATAGTGTGTTGTGCCACATGGACAACAACATGCTTATGCACAAGGAAATTCTAATAGCCTAGAGGGATGTAGACCAAGAGGAACAAACACAAATTGATGAGGATCAAGCACAAGCAAGGTTGGTTGATGTCCATTTAGATGAGCTTCAACTAGATTGGTTTGGGCCCAACAGTTCCAACGATGAGGAGTTTACCACACCATTGGGGAAGGGGGGGATAATTAAGGAGTGAATTCGTAATCTGTGTTGGTCCTTCTCACGCATGTCGAAAACAACCATTCCATATTCTTCTCTCGAGGATGGAATGAAGCGACAGCGGAAATCTTGCACAACAAATGAATCGGTTGCTACTTCTCCAATGTCAAATCAATCCCTCCCTCAAAAGAATCAAAGGGATTGGTGGGATTCGCAAGGTGCAGGAGTAGCTCTGATGTTTCCCGGCTCAATGATGACTCAAACCAAATCAACTCGATATTTTGTAGGCCCCTTCGCCCACCAGACTCAATCCAATTTCCCATAACTAACACAACTCAAGTTTTGGCCACAACTATTCCATCGTACAGGTAGTTGTCTCGAGCAACCTCGAATCTTGAGACCCAACTCTTTTTGAATAGAACCTTCCAACGACCACTAAGGCGTTGCCCATCATACTTCAAAGTAATCATCATATTAGATATATATTGGTTTTCAACATTTTCAATGCATTGTGTTTCATAGTTTACAATTTAACTTTACATAAAGGACAAATAAATCATAAATTGCTATTTCTTATACATTTTTATAACTAGTTTTTCGACTACAATATTATATTGCACTATCATCCCTCCATTATTCCCCCATCTTCCCCAAATTTGAGTCCATTGTCCCCTTGTCCCTTAAATCCATACCTACATCTCCCCATTGCAAAACTCTAGGTAACATTGTTTCTAAGCAATGCTTACATTACTTAATAAAATATCTCAATACAATTGATGAGCCAAATTTTCTATTGCTTAATCTATAAGCTACCAAACAAATTCATGCCTTACATCAATACATGTTTTTGCTACCCTTATAGCTGATCGGGAAGGAGATGTAATTGTAAAGTTTGGTCATGCCTTTATTTATGCAATGCTTCCTAATTGTTTAATGAAATGTCTTGATGATATTAGTGAGCTCCAACTTCTCATAATTTATGTTGTAGATGCACCCTCTATCTAGTACATATATATAGTCTAGAGATATATTTTACAAAAATATACCACTAGTAGGAACCTAATTGCCTAGGGAGAAGTCTTATATTGTGTCACTACATGGAATCGAAACAGCAATCCAGTACTATAGTTTAGAAAAATATTTCACAAAAAAATATCCATTGATAGGAATCCGGCTGCCTAAGGAGAGGTCTTCTATTGTGTCACTATGGGAACCCAAACAGCAATTCTAATAGTACTTAATAAAATATCTTAATAAGGTTAATGAGCTAAAACTTCCCATGCCTAATTAGCAAGCTTCAAAATGAATCTGTGGCTCGCATCGATATATGTTTTTATTACCCCTATTGTTGATTGGGAAGGAGACAAAATTGTAAAGCTTGTCAATACCTTTATTTTTGCAATGCTTCCTGATTATTTAATGAAATGTCTCAATGATATTAGTGAGCTCCAACTTCTCATAATTTGTCTTGAAGATGCATCCCATATCTAGTGTATATTTATAGTTTAGAGATATATTTTACAAAAATACACCCATTGATGGGAACCTTGTTGGTATAATTATAGGACCTATTAATAAGTTTCCTTAGGATATTAGGAATATTTAATTATTCTCACCTAGGTATCTAATAATGACAAGTGCTCACCTTGACTTGAGATACACAAGTGCCACCGCTGCCTCATCAATCCTTGATTGATAGTAGTTAAGTGTCACCTCAATTTAGTCAAGACCATCTTTGTCTCAATTAGATTGAGTTAACTCACCTCTTGATTGGAAGTGACAGAGTTAAATTCACGACCTCTTGGGAATGTCATCTCCTTGATTCATGCATCTAAGAGGCCTATATATTTGTACATTACTACTTGTAATTTGATCCATTATATTGAAAATTGAATATATGTATTTCATTTCCTAGTTTTGAGATCAGTTCATAATGGTTTTGGGTAGTTTGTTGTGTATATGATTATGGCATAGTCTAACAAACCCAACTGCATAGGGAGAGGTCTTCTATTGTGCCACTACATGAAAACCAAACAGCAATGTGGTTTGGCTTTTATTGTTGAGTTAATCCATGAGGACAAAGTAACCATATTTCTCGCATTGGATTCCCCTCACTAGTAAAATTTAATCATTGTTGAGGGCTCTTTCAATTGGCAATTGAATTATCACCTTTTGATGATCTATATGTGTCCTTGAGATTATTTTGGTGTTTACTGACTAACAATTTTCACTTATTGAAGCAACGGATTCTTCAATTGCTCAATTCATGGATTTTAGTACAAGGATCTTTATCAATTGTAGCTAGCTAGTTATTTTATGTCTCTGAATTTCTAATTGACAAGACTGTTGACAAGCTTGTGATCTTGTGCATTTATTGAGCTTGACATTGATTCAAGAGCTACAAGTGTATGTGACCTGTAAATTGGGAATTATTTCACCACCTGACACAAGGGTAGCATGTACAGAGGTCATGCCTGTAGAAGGGAAGAAAATGTATCATCCTTTCTCTTTTGGGTTCTGGAAAGTATAGCTTGCTTATTTAACCTATCTTTCTTAAGCTTCAATTGGATGTCCTTCAGTTGATAATCAAGAAAATAAGTTCATGAACATGACATACAATTACTCCAGTCCATTTTCACGATTATGTGATGTTAAAATTGAAAGATGGTCACAACCATCAAGGAACAGAAAAAATAACCCTAGCATGAATTGAAAAGTAGATCTATATAAACAGGGAGAAAGAATATACTCTATAACACTTCCTTGGTAAGTTCTCTGATTTCAAGTCACTCAATTCAATGATATTTCTGCTTATGAAGAATTAGCAAAATCTCATTTGACTAGTGAGATATAAGCTGGGTCTAACATTCCCCAAGTTGTGTCTTCCCAAAAAGGTAGAAATATAATGGAAAGCGCTGCTGGAATTTCCACAAAAGCTTTTCATTTATAAAGGATAACCATACAGCTGCGTGTTACATTTTTATGGGCCAATTAAAGAAAAATGTATAAAAAGGCCTGATTATCTCAATTATTCGCTAGAAATATTACTGCTTCTTCATTTATGAATAGTACTAAAGACTTTCATGTCTAATTTTTTAGACTAACAAAGCTTGCTTCCCTCATTCGTGAACTATTTATAAGAAATTATGTCCCATTCTCTAAACTAATTAAGCTTGATTAAATTTATAGAAAAAATTAATTATGTATTCAATGAGTGCTAATGCGCCTGACTCAAACTAGTTAAAAGGAGAAAGGCAAACAATCAAATGAATAAAAGAAAAAAGATTAGCTAATCAAAATAAAACAGATTGTAGAGAACTAACATAAAAAATGGTCCCAATAGAGGAGAAGACATTTCCCTATCTTTATCCACCCACCTACCTCAAAATTTTCATAAATAATATGGTAATATACAAATACATAAAATTCTCAAACATTGAAATAAGTTGGCCAGAATAAAATCCATGTTAGGAAGAAACAGTTAACTTCTATATATAGACAATATACCTTTTGTACTTCTTCTTGGAACCGCAAGGGCAATTTGCATTTCGACTTATTTGTCCAGTTTTTGCTAGATTTGAATTCGCAATATCAATTGGGGCAGATCCAACCAATTGTTGTACCTATGCACAATAAATGTAAGGTTCAGATAGAATTCTGACTTCAAATAAATTAAAGTTACCAAATCATCAAAGCAATTTTACTTATGTCAACACAGCCTAATATTCAGACAGCTGAGAAGAATTGTAAATATTCAAGAAAGGGAAATCTACGAGTGAATATCTCTTTAATAATTCTAGTATATAAAACTCAGGATTGAATTTTGAAAAGAGGCTCCTGTTCTACTTCCATTAGCTCAATTTTGTGTGGCATTGAGTTGAGGTGCAATAGTTCTCAAGAATCTTTTGCACATAATTTGCAAATTCATTGTTGCCATATACTCACTGTATTTGCCTACATCCCATTCTGCCCAACAAAGTATTTAATCCTATTGTGTTTAATGATAAATTCTCACAAGTGCCCTACATGCAAACACAGCTTAAGTATATAAATGCATCTAAGAAACCTAATTGTTAGATTCTACCAGAATCTGATAGGATATTCTATGAAGAGGCAATGGAGGGCTGAAGCTGACCAACTCCAATGTTACACAAAGGCATGTGATCCAAACTGCATTTGAGAAAGGTGCAATCAATTTTTTGCAGTATTTTTTATCTTCCCCGCGGCCCTCCTGCCGCCTCCACCACCCCCATCCTTTGCTTGAGGCGTTATAGTATTTAATAATCATTATGTTTTAAAATATGTGCTCCCTCAAATATTTTTAAATCACCTGCCTGTCTTTATATCCCACCCGTACAGTTTTTTGTCATTTAACTTTGTTTAAATTTTAGTTCTTTTATAATCGTTTTGTTCGATTTGCTTTTTCTAAGGTTTTTTTCAATTTAATCTAAAATGTTTACTTAGTAAGTTTTATGAAATCAAACTTTTAAGAAGGAAACAATAAAGTTTTTTCATATTTTTTAAAGTTTCTAAGTTGAGTGTGAAAAAAGGAGGAGAAGGAATTTAGGAGGAGGATTTGGGGCTGCAACTTGGCTGTTACGCTGGCGGGTTTGGTGGTGGGCTTTCTGCCCTGTGGAGGAGGCTCGGCCCTCCTCCATGATCTTTCATCATTATTCTAGAGTATGGTGCCTTCATCCTTTGCTACATTATCTTTTCTCGCTTTCTCCCATTCGCGGTGGATGTGACCATGACCCCATGCTGGCTAAGACACTTGAGTCCGGCCACATGTGTGTTTCCCTCACGGCGATCGCTTTGTTGATGGTGGGGATACGGATCCTCGATGGATCCCCTCTAATATCCCTCCCAAAACTAATGGCAATAGTGAAACTCCGAAATCTTTCTAGGATATTGTTGTTGGTGAACATAGCCAACTGCACGGGTGCCAAGTTTAAGATTGGGGAAGTCGGCATGGACAAGACAATGGAGGACAAGAACAAAGTAAGCACTCCCTAACTTCTCCATTCAAGGTTGTTCTAAATCTAAATAAAACCCTAAATGAGGCTATTGAAAAATAAGATGCTAGGTTGGTTAAAACTACAATTTTCTTTGTAGTCGTCAACCCTAATAGGGTTTCGGCAAGGAAATACATGGAAGAATGGTTTAATAATGTATGGGAAAAGAAATTAGGGCTACAATTTTATTATTTTTGAATGATTCAGAAAGGATTGTATGTTATATTTTTTATTAACCCAAACTCTCAGGTGGAGGTGATAAAAAAAAATTGGAATGTCAGCACGACTATGTTCCATGCCCTAGCTTGGAACTCAGAGGCTCTAGAGGAAGAGGTTATGGCCCTCTCCAGCCCTCAATGGATAATAATTAAACATGTTCCGCCCCAACTCTCAAAATTTGTCTCACTTTTACTAGAACCAAATGTAATCGTTTTGAGAATTGATGATACTAAATATCCTCTCCCGTACTCTGATGCTCGGGCTCTGGTTTCCTTGTCCTTGGGTGTCGAAATGCCAAAGGTTCTGGTGATCAAATTGAAATCTAGAGATGTTTGTTACGACATTGAGATCTTAGGAGGGTTGAATGCCTGCTATTTATGTAGGCATGAAGGCCATATCAAAAGGAATTTTCCACTAATAAAAAACAAATCCAATGCCAAAATTGTTTTGGGTGGAGGCGGTAAAAATAAAATGCAGCCCTCTGCAAAAGATGGGTGGCCAGATAAATATGTAAATAGTGGGGATGGTACTATGGAATGCAACCCTACCCTGCAGCAACTTGATGAAAGATATACTCTTGCTAATTCTAAAATCAATACTAATAAAAGGAATAATTCTCTATGAATGGAGAACACAGAGATAAGTATAGACAATAAGGAAACATTGTGAGTGGAGGATAGTCTATCTTCTCTCCTAAATGAAATAGACAACACTATAACAAGATAATTTGAAGGAAATGAAAAGCATAGGATAGAAACAAAAGACATTGATGTAGAACCTCTAACAAGTTCAAATAATATGTTAGGTACTGCAAAACTAAATGTCCAACAGTTGGCTTTACTAAAAATAAGACATGCTAAAGAAAATCATGATATTAACCCAAACCGGGTAAGGAAATTTATAACTTCAATTTCAAATACTTTAAGGAGCATCAAGTGGTGGAATCCCAAATTGAACCTGGTTCTCTAGAATCTAGGGGAGAGATGGAACTCTAGACCTCTGGACATGGAAATGAAACCTAGACATTGGGGGATGCCCTCAAAGCTAGTATGAAAACCAAGAAGAGGTGTCCATTGTAAGATCAGATACTGGTTTTGGCGACACTCATCCTGATGGTCTGAAGGACAATGTGGAAAAACCCACTTTTAATATTGTATCTTTTGTAATTGGAAATGAAAAGGTGCACAAAATTGTGGTCCCTAACCTGACAGTGGATCCCTCTAATCCCCTGGGTGGAGTGGTTAGTTCTGACAGGTTTGCATCACAATCACTCATGGACTTTGCAGATGAGCTTGGTTTGCTCTCTACTAAGGACACCTCTAATGGAGAGGAAACCCCCATGGAGGTCATTGTTAAAAATACCTGGAGATATAGGAAGAAATAAGGCTTGGAGGTTGGCAAACCCCCCCAAATAAGGACTATAATCAACCTTAGAAAGACAAGAGAGAATTTTAGTGGAATCCTGCCTCCTAATGCTAAAAGAGTGGAAGCAGAAAATAGATTTCCTAAATGCTTTGACAACTTCAAGTGTCAAAAAGGGCCCCCACCCATCAATCAAGCCTAATGGATCTCAATTGCATCTCTTAGAATGTAAGGGGGCTGGAAACCCCTGATAGAAAGCATATATTAAGAAGATTCTTGACACAAAAAAGAGGCCACCCAGTTTGTGAGAAAACATGAGAAAGGAAAAGGGGGAGCGGTGATTCTGTTGGAAAATAAGTGGGCTCAGTTTGTGGACAACTATGGGACCTCCCCATGCAACCGGGCTATCTGGATAACCATTAAGAAAAATGTAGTTTGCTTTGGGATCTATGCAATTTATGTCCCCAGTGACTATAAAGAAAGGATCCACCTCTAGAACTGAATGTGCACCTTGCAAGATATCCCTTGGATCATTGGAGGAGACTTCAACTTTGTAGAGAGAGAGGACAAATGGGGTGGATTTGGTTTTGACTGGAAAGGAAATGAAAGGTTTTATTGGCAAAGAATAAAATCCAACCTGATGGTTGAGGATCCTATTGAAGGGAAAAAGAAAGAAACCTAGGCCATTTGGTTTACCTGGTGTAATTCCCAGCAAGGTGGTTAGAGAATCTACTGTAGGCTTGATAGATTCTACATTAACAAGGAATTCTTCTTGGCCTCCATGGTGAAAGATGGTTGCAAGATTGAAGTATCTTCTTTCTCCCTCTCGGATCACCACCCAATAAGGGCCAAGTTTTTCCTCAAGGGGGGTGCTCCTAAACTGGCCGGTTGTTGCAAGGATTTTATCTCAATACCAGTCTCCTTAGGGACAATGACTATAATAGTTATATTATGTGTCTCAGATAGATCAATAAGTGGATCTACCAAAACCTCTCACATATTGAGAGGTAGACATAAAATACAGAGGGGTGGAAAGTTTTGTTCCAAACTATTGGGAAAAAGAGGGCCAAGGATGGTCGAAGGAGGGAGGCTCTCCTCCAAGACAAGCTTCTACAAGTAGAGACAGACTTGCAAATGAATCCTAGTGATGAAGCACTCACAAGCAGAGTGATTATGGCCAAAAAATCCCTATAGAAGCTTCAAAACAACAAGATACAAGGACTAAGAGTAAGATACAAAATGAACTGGATTGAAAATGGGGATAAAGGTACCAAATTTTTCTTTAGATACATTAAAGAGAAGTAGGTCAGAGAGAAAATTGACCTGATTATAGTCAATGACTCCACTGTGAGCAATTCTGATGAGATAAGAGAACAATTTTTATGTTCTATAAGAACCTCTTCTCCTCATAAGGGGAGATGGAAGCTACTTATGAGGAAAGGAAATCCATAGAAGGGGTTATCCCCAAAAATGTTAGTGCTGAAATGGTAGGGGAACCTAGGAAAGAAGTTTCACAAGAGGAGATTAGAAAGGCCATCCTCTTGCTCAAGAATGACAAGTCCCCTAGTGCTGATGGCCTCCCTGCAAAGTTTTACAAGACATTTTTGGACTAGGTGAGTGATGATCTCTTCCTTGTCTACAAAGAAGCATTTGAAAAAGACTCCCTAGGAAAAAAGATAAACAAAGGAGCGATCAAATTAATTCCAAAGGAGGGAGATATAACTCTAGTTAAAAAATGGAAAACCATAACCTTGCTCAATGTATCCTACAAGATCTTGGCTAAGATTTTGGCGGATAGGGTGGCCCTCATCCTGCCATCCATCATAAATTCCACTTAGACTAGCTTTATAAAAGGAAGATACATTCTTGAAAATCTAATCACCAGTTGGGGGGCTTTGAACTAGGCAAAGCTAACAGGACAAAATGTAGCAATGTAGGTTTTAGATTTTGAGAAGGCTTATGATAGAATTGAATGGGAATTTGTACTCCTAATGTTGAAGGCCTTTGGATTTCCTGACTCATTTTTCCACATGATCAAAACTCTCTTTCAGGATGCAACTGCTCAGGTAGAGGTTAATGGAATCCTTTCCCAAGAAATTTCCCTTGAAAGATATATAAAGCAAGGGTGTCCACTTGCTCTGGCACTGTTTGTAATTGCCTCAAATTCCATGCAATATGTTCTAAGGGAGAGTTCAACAATTCCAATAGTTAGGGGCATCAGGCTTCCTAGTGATAATGAGCTTTTGAATCTTCAGTTTGTTGATGATACCTCAATTTTGATAACCCTGGAAGATTCCAATCTCTCAAATCTAATGGGGAAACTGGATATTTTCTGCCTTGCTTCAGGGACCAAAATTTCCCCCACTAAATCTTGTCTCTTGGGTTGGAAAGAGAAGCCCCCAAATAGGATCAGTAGATATGGGCTCCAATGGGGTGGCTCCCAGAAATTCATTAGATACCTTGGTATCCCCTTTGTCGTGGATCCTAATATCAAGGAGATGTGGCACTAGATTAGGGACAAGATTGAAAGGAAACTTAATAAGTGGAATAGATAGTTTCTTTCCTTAGCTGGGTGAATTCAGATCTATCAAAAGATATTGTCTTCATACAACATATACTTTGCTTCAATTTGGTTCTTTAACTCTTACCAGAATAATGAGATCCAGAAGAGGATAAGGGCCTTTTTATGGTCTGATGGTAAAGGAAAAAGAAAGAAACACTCGGTGAAATGGAATTGGTGCACTATTGAAAAGTCCAAGGGAGGCTTAGGTTTAAAGGACCTTAGGCTACAAGGTACTGCTCTGGCTGCAAAATGGGTGATTGGGGCCCTAAAAGGGGGAGAGCCTTGGAAAGTGTTGATTAGACAAAATATACTCAATGTTGTCCCTAAGCATGCTAAATCATGGAGATTCCTTCCACTCAATGATATCCTTAGTAGTGAGGTGGCCATATTATCTACAGGATCTAATGTATTCAGAACTATTTGGAAGGCCTAAGAAGTGATGAAGACTCGCCTTACCAACTTCCACTTCACCACAGGGGATAATGGGACTGTGTAGGCTAATAGGTTTATTTAGTGGAATTTGAAACATAAAGGGAGGCCTTTGGCATTACTCCAAGGGTGCTCTGCAAAAGGATGGGATCACAAAGGAATTCAATGCTTCAAAGACATTCTGAAAGATGGTAAACTCAAAAACTAGAATGACTTAAATTATGAGTTCAATATTCCCCTCACCAATTGGAGAACTTACTCAATCCTCAGAAATGCTTGCAATCAGTTAAAATTACCTATGAAATGTAAGGTTGATAGTGATTATTTCAATAATTTTCAATGGAAAAATGGTAATAACACAATTAACTCAAATTTCAAGGAAATGTACTCTATGCTAATGGATCACATTGATCTGACTGACTACCTAAATCAAATCTTGAAACTTAACTGGAACAAGAATCAATGGAAAATGGTTTTTCAAACTAATTGGGCCAAAAAACTAGAGGTAAAAATAGCATACTTTAGGTGGTTGCTTATAATACAGAAGCTACCAATCAAAACCAATTTTGATGACATTGATATTTGTAGTATCTATAGAACTCCAGAGACTATTAATCATATCTTTTTTTATTGTATTTTTGCTAAAGAGATATAGAAATTTTTTTGTGATAAGCAAGATATCTAGGGGATTAATGATCATCCATTACCTGAGAAGATTTACTTTAATCTAAACATAAAAATGGGGAAAATTGCCACCTTATTTTGGTTATGCATTTCTTCTAACATTCTGTGGTCCATCTGGAATGCAAGGAATGAGGACAAGTTTCAAGGGAGGAGGAAGATGCTTACTAAGTCTTATAGAAGACTCATGTTTCACAATGTTGCTATGCAGGTTCATATTCCAGTGGAGCTTTCAAAATACAAATTCTGGAACTATCTCAAGAACAAACAGGTCACAATAGATATCATGGAGGCAAGGTATGGTAATATATGGCCATAGGATCACCCAGGGGTCAAATTTTTTCTGAGGGATCTTCAGGCATTCAAACAGGATCTTGTAGGGAGTCAAAGCAAGGATGGAAAAAAAGGATGTCAGACTTCACAACCTTCTACTGAGGAAGTGGAAGCTACAAAATCTGTGTTGTCAATGAGAGGTGGAAATGAACCAAATGGAAGTAAATAGTTGAAAAAAATTGGCCTCATCATATCCTTTTTGTTTTGCAATAGCTATTTTTTGAACATATATGGTAAATATCTGTATATTTTGTATTGAAACTCTGATGTAACTACTAATACTCTGATACAGGTTTCTACTAGGTTATGCTCTTTTGACCTCATACATTTGAGGGCTCGGTTGTTATTTTTTAATGGGCTAGATTAGGATGGTTCTTGCTATGGATTGACTCTGCTCTTGAGCTCATGTAAAAGGGGGGATATCTGATATTATACTGTAATGGGGGACTGATGGTTCTGGCTCTTGACTGAACTTATATGCTCTTTGATTTGTATTTTCTGTTCCTATTATACTTCATATAAAAGAAAAGTTTCTAAGTTAGATCTTTTATAAAGTTTCATTTGTTATTCTTTTAAATTTCCTTATATGGTAGGAAAGTTTATTACTTTATAAAGCTTTAGTTAAAGTTTATTAATTAAAAATAATGTTTTAATAGTTTTTTTTTAAAGAAAACTTTAAATCGCTCAAATCTTTTATATAAAGTTTTTTATAAAAAAAAATTATTAACTATTTAATAAAGTTTTAGAGTTATAAATTAATTTTTAATAAATTTAAATTTTATTAAGATATTAATTTAATAGTATTAGTTTTTCAAAATTAATATTATAAAATATCATTTTCAAAAATCTTAAATTATTCAAAAAAAAAATTCAAATATATTTTGTATAGTTTTTAAGCAATTTTATTCAATTTTAAAGGAGTTTTTTCAAAAAGCGGTGTTTTTTTTTCAAGACCTTAATTTTACTCAGAGAGGACTATTTTTTTATTTTAAGCTCAATTAGTGTTATTTCATTTCTCTAGTTGTAAAGTATTTATTTTAGTAAAGTTTTTGTGCACTTTAGTTTATTTACAATGTCAACTTTAATTCCTGAAATCAAGTTGAATTCTTCTAACTATCATTCTTGGAAAACTCATATCTCTTTTATTTTTCATTTTAAACATCTTTTGGATATTGTTACGGATCACAAATCGGAACCCAATCCATCTACATCCAAAGATCAAGAAAATTGGAAGCTCAAAAATGAGGAAGCCCTTGGCCTCATAGGTATTTCCATGTCACTCGAACTAAATGTTCACATTGGGACATGTACAAAAGCCTATGAAGCATGGGACAAACTCAAAGTTATTTATGATAGCTCAAATGAATCTAAAAAGATTCAACTTCAAGACTAACTTGAAGATTTAAGGTATTCTGATTCCAAATCTATGGATGATTTTCTATTAAAATTGATGCTTTGAATAGTCAATTGCATGGTTTAGGAGTAAAATTAGAAGATCTTAGATTAATTCATCTTATTCTTAAAAAGTAATAATCATGCTCAATTAGCTATTCCTTCTTTAGCTACTCAATTAACTTATGATATTTTTCGCAATTTATTAAGACAGGAAGAAGCTAAGTTAATTCAATTTGGTAATCTTAGATCTAATGAACATGCCTTTTTGTCTAATCGCAAGCAAAACTTTAAGCCTCATTCTAAACAATATTATAATAATAAACCTCATTATAATAATGGCAATGATCTTAGGAAGAATACTTCTTCTAAAAGGCCTCATTGCACTTATTGTAATAAGGATGGTCATCGGCAAAATACTTGTTTTAAGAAGCAAAATGAGAAAAAGCCTATGAAGCAAAATAATCAACAACATAAACCTAATAATCATAAGTTTCAGAACACTGTCAATCAATCTAAACGTGCTTTTACTTGTAGTTTTAATGCTTCTCAACCTCTTGAATGGGTTATTGATTCAAGTGCATCTCAACATATTACTTCACATAAAGAAGTTTTTGAGTCTACACAACCTGATATGTCTAATGTTCCTCTTCAACTTGCTAATAATCATACTTGTAAAGTAGAAGCAATTGGAAATGTGAATGTAGAGTTTGTCAAGTAGCGACCATGTGCGAAGGCGTGGGCAAAGAAGCGAGGATTCGCAGTGGAGCGAAGGGTAGAGGTGGGACGAATGGCGACGAGTATGCAGCTAAGAGGAACCGGAAGGCGAGCAGATGTCTTTCCTCCACAGCATTTGGGTGGTGCCGGTAGCTATCAATTAAGATCAAACTCATGTGACAAAGGAGTTCACAGTGCTAGGTTGTCTCCTTTGCCATCCTCTCATATAGCAACTCACAATCCTATCCAAGCTAAGCCCAATCCAATATCCTGTTTTGCAAAAACACTTGAATCCCTTCCACACTTGCTCCGATTTTTCCTTCCGCCAAATTCGGTCGTCAGTCCTAATCTCCCTTCGCCCTTGAATCCGGTCTAAGGGTGAATGAGACTTCTTCTCAAGACAATTTTGGTTATGCATTTGGTGATGTGAGTGGCCTTTCACATCCCTGAAGACAGCCTTCATTCCATATCTACCAATGTGGGGAGTCGTTCTCTCATCTTTCGTCTTCTACAAAAGCGTCCCTCTCTGGAAATGATTCAGGATTGGATCATATCCGTTTGGCATAACCTTTCTCCCCCTAAGATTAAACCCTTTGATTTTGGCTTCTTTGTGATATCCTTCTCTTCTGTTGAGGACTGCAATTTTGTTACTCATAATGGCCCCTGGTTTATGGACAATTTTGGTGTTTTCCTCACTCCTTGGTCTCCCTTCTTCGATCCTACCACAGCCACAATTTCTGAGATCCCGATCTGGATCAGGTTATACAATCTCCCTCTGGTGATGCGGAATTCTCCTCTCATCGAGAGCAATTGATCAATCAAGTTGGGACTGTTGTGACCTTTTCACACATCGCCCCCATTGGATAGGGGACTAATTTTGCTCCATTCTAGTCTTTTGGCTTTGGTTTTGTCTCTCTCTCTCTCTCTCTCTCTCTCTCTCTCTCTCTCTCTCTCTCTCTTTTGATGTCTACCTGCAGCTACAAGGCGTTCGTCTGCTAACTAGCGTAGAATTGGCCAAGCTTACACGAAAATTAGAGTTTGTGCTTTCTGGTCAATCTAGGGTCAAAGCAAAGTGAATGAATTAATCTGCGGCTAACATTACTTCTCCAGTGTACTTCGGCAAGTTTCCATTGAAATTTCATCAAATTCCGGTAACTTACTATTTTTAGTAAGTGTGCAATTCAAGGCGTTCCTTCATCATTCTTGAAATTTCAATAGTCACACTACATCTAGAACACATCAAACTTTCCTTGGCATAAAGAATTTGAGCACAAGCGGACAACTTACTATTTTTAGCAATTAAACTTCGGAGCAGATTCGGAGGCTTATATCGCGAAGGAATTTTTAAATGCATGCGAGGATTCCTTCTATGTTTCACGAGACCTTGGCGATGATATAACATGCAAAGCGAGATGATGACTTTCAGAGTTAATCCTTCAGAGGCTATTTTTAGGGTTTGCATGTCAGGGTTTTCTTTGCATGTCTACATATTCCTTATGGGTTTTTTGAGAGCTTTGCAGTGATGTGACATGCAAACGGAGATAATCACTTCTTCAGCAACTTACTATTTTTAGCAAATGCTTCGGATATAGGCGCCTCCTAGCGCCGAATCACAAATTGATGCATAATGCAACGAAGCGAACAAAGCGAGGAGATCGTTTTGATATACATGCAAGTCAATTAGGGTTTCCAACGGGACCCAATAATAGGCGTAAAGATTCGAGAAATCTCTCCAAAACCCGGTGTATCCCACTGCGATCAGCATCTTTCAAGCTATCCACCAGTAAAATTTGAAGGCAAACGGAGCACTTACTATTTATAGTAAGTCATTTCAGAAACTGGCTAAAAATAGAAAGTCAGCAGCAGGCGCCAGTGTCAACAGGCAAGTCACCCGATGAGGAGCACACCTTTCGAATTTCAAGTCAAACGGAGATATGGAGGTCTCAGAAACAAGCAGTTACTATAAATAGCAAACCACCTTCAGAAATATGCTATTTTTAGCAGGCCAGCTCAGAATAACAATGTCAACAGGCTAACAGAGTCGTGAAGATCCAGTGTTCAAAATTTCAAATCATTCTGAGCTTTAGAAGTATGAAAATCAGAGGACTTACTATTTATAGTAAGGCATGGAGAAGCTGGCGATGACAAGGAAAATGGCTAAGTTATAAGTTTATCCTGCACCACCAAGAAAATGCGCCCATCTCAGCTGGAAGCCAGGAAAATCTTCTAGTGTTTGAAAAATCCCTCTCACCCCCTCCATATGCGCCCAAGGAAGAACAAGGTGTTAGAAAATTTCTAAGTTAGAAGTTTCATCCCTCACCATATATGAAATGCGCCCAGCTACAAGAGCCAAGCATAAAAAATTTCTAAGTATCAAATTTCATCCTCCTCCTATGGCAAAATGCGCCCACTCTAGGAAGGTTGATAGCAAAAAGTTCTAAGTGAAAAGTTCATTCTCTTGCACTTGCTAAATGCGCCCATGCTTGGAGGAGTCTAGGAAGTCAAAGATGTTGAAAATGTTCAAATCCCTCTCACCCCCTCAAATGCGCCCAAACCAGGGCATGTGAAGACAAAAGGAAAGAAGCTCAAAGGTCAAAAGCAAGTAAAAGGCGTTGAATACATACAAGTGGAGAATAAAGACAAAACGTCTCCATGCAAAGATATCCATGCAAAAGAGGTGTCCATGCAAGGCGTGTGCATGAAGACAAAGGACAAGTGGCATATGAAGAGATCCCAACGCCTTGAGGTGGGTCCACCTTGTCATGTGTACGCCCAAAGAGGTTGAAGGGAAAATACTCCAAATATTGAAGTTGATAACTATATGCGCCCATCCTCCTCAAGGTAGGAAATGCGCCCATGATTCAAAGCAAGTTAGGAGAAAGTCAAAGTCAAAATTTCCATCCTTCGTGAGGTGTGAAATGCGCCCAAACCAGGGCATGCAAAGACAAAATACTAAGCGTTGGAAGTTCATCCTCTAGCCTAGGAAAAATGCGCTCAAACATGAGATAGAAAGTCAAGAGGTCAAAGATGTAAGATGTTAATTCCTCATCAAGTGAGAAATGCGCCCAAATGGTAAAGGTAAGGTGGTGACATAAAATGACTAAGGCGTTAGGAATCTGAATGGAAATATGCTAGGCGTTGGGTTTTAAAGAGATATTTATCCCTCATGAAAGGTAAAATGCGCCCAAGACATTCAAAAGAAAAATTTTCTAAGTGAGTTGAAATAAAATTTCCTCACCACGGGCAGAATGATAAATTTTTTTTCTAAGGCAAAAAAATTCAAAGTGAGTAAATTTTTTTTCTAAGGCACAAAGAATTTCTTCCTTAGGAAAATCACGCCTGGACTTGGAAGTGTGAAATTTTTCAGAAGCACGAATGAAGTTGCCAGTGGAAAAGTCAGTGAGTGCCTGCTTCGCGAGGTGGATAAAATATTTTCAAGTCAGAGCAACAAGAAATGTTCACAGATGTGAAGAACGGGATTAAATTTGTTAAAAGTTATTTTTCCAAAATTCAAATTTAAATGAACCCGTTCGTTGTGTACCCATGAATTCGACACGCTCTGAAGAAAATTTTCTTCTGGGTATTTAAGATCTCTGACAAGGAGTTGATTTTAGAGTCCTCTGCACTTCACTAAGGCGTTTAAGATGGGGAATTTGGTCGGCACTTGAAATGGTGAATTTTCCTAAGGGGAAATTTAAAAAAAAAAAAAATTTAAGGCAAGGAATAAAATGTGTTAAAAATGCCTTGGCGGATGAATTTGAAATTGAGCTCCTAGGTGATTCTTGATGAAAGCATTTTTCTCGAGTCTGAGTTGGATGAAATATCAGAGTGAAGTGCGCTAAGCAAAATGCAAGACGGGTTGGAAATTTGGCTAAGGCATGAAGAATTTGAGCGCAAAGTTGGCTAGTGAAGACGATGAACCCTTGGAAGTTAAAGCATGAAAATCAGGTAAGTAAGCTGAGTTTTTTATTATGAAGTGTTCTAATGCTCTTCTCCTTGCTTGTTTTGCAGGAGGAATGTCGAGACCAAGCGGTGATGACTTAAGTGATGAAGAAAATAATCCAAGATGACATTTCAACCTCGAGAAGGAAAGAAAAGTTGAAAGAAAATGGCTAAGTGTTGAGACTTAGTGGCCCAGGAGGAGAAGAACAAAACCCAAGATGGAAGAAAAGAATGGAAGCTCGAGCAAAGTTGAAGAACAACGTCAGAAAGAAGATCAGAAGAGTAGTGAGCATTTCAAAATTTGGAATCTTCTAGAAGGATGATGAAATTAATGGCTAATTTATTACCCCACCCCTGCTTGGTGCCTTGAAAAGCGGTTTTAGGGTGAATCTTGTTTAGGGCTGAGGTGGCACGATCTAGGCCACCCAGCCGATTGTAATCTGAGCCGTCCGTTGGACTGGGCTATCTGTAAAAGGGGGAGTCCCCCTCATTTGTATCTCATTAGAATTAGATCAGAGTTAGGATAGTAGAGAAGGAGTAGAGAGAAATTGATAGAGTAGAAAGTAGAGTAGTTTAGATTGAAAAGGAAGGAAAGTCTTCCCTTTGGATACTTTGTAAGAAGTTGTCATGAATGCTTTCATAATAAAAGAATTTGCATTGATGGTGATTTCCTCTTTGTTATGAGTAGTTGTTGAGGCTTCTTCGTCCTTCCAATTCATGTAGCATCTTGAAGTAGCTTAAAGTAAAGTAGATTTCATTTCATGCAAGTACTTAGCAATTGTGGAATGTGGTGCTTAATTTGAACAAAACTTCACTCATCCATACCACTAGCGGGCTCGTTGACGGTGGGTTCGCCCTGCGTGGTCAACTGGACTACTTTTCAAACTTAACTTCGATTGTGATTCACGTGTTTGTATGCATTGTCTTGATGGTACTTGCATGTTGAGTTACAATCCCCGAACATCTTCAGCTACTCCTAAAGTGCACGGTTTTGTGGAAAATTTGTCGAAGCGAAGGCAAAACAAGAGCTCGATTAAGATCTACAAGAATTGATCACCATGTCCCACACCTTAGAGTATATTAGAACTTCTTAGGCCCTACACCCATTTAATTTCAGTTCATTTCTGGTTAGAATTAGGAAACTTGTGCTCACTTGCCAAATCATTCGAATCATATGAAAGCCCTTAGTCCACTGTCTGCTGCCAACTGTCGAACAATTGTGTAAGTCCCCATGAAATACCGACCAAAACACATCAATGGCGAGGGTATTCTGTGCATAAAGGAACCTTGAGTTAAATGTATGATCTATCTAGCAATCTTAGCATGCGAAAACTTTGTTCAAAGAGAGGATAAGTGCTCTTGTTGGGAAACTTTATTACGTGTTGAGTGCGGTCTGGCTCCGTCCTTGAGGACCTTCATTGAAAGATTGATTCTAAGATAATAAACTGCACAAATTGCCAGGTCTTTCACCCGTGGACATTTCCTAAACCCTTCTAGCTCAATTCAAATTGCACCTAGACCGCAATTTCTAAATTTCAAAGGGATTGCCCTTTGCCCCAGATGTTTGGCTGCCACGATCTAGGTCACAAAGCATGGGCTGCTTTCTGCTCCAAAACCGCTTGGATCTAGATGCTCTGATCTTAAGAAGTGGTCCAAAAAGTTGGGTCTTCAAAAGCGGACTTAAGTGTGGAGCAATCGCCTTGGTCTTTGCTCCCCAATTTATTTTGAGTTTTGATATGGCTCACGTCCAACTGTACGACCTGCAAAGAAACTAGTCACAAATCTTTATATGATGATATTTTTCATTGGTTGGAACATTCTAAGTTTGTCACTAATACCAAAGTTAAAGTTGCTAGAGATGTATGCATTGTTGAAAATGGTGTTCATGATTGTTCTAAAGTGCTTGATATTGAATCTTCTCAAAATAAAGTTATTGTTGTGGAGGATATTCCTCAAGTTGAATCTTCTCTTAACCCTCCTAATGCATCTCTTACTCATAGTGATAGTGATGATGAAAATGTTGAAATTTCTCCTCATGATTCTTCTTCTAGTGATGATACTCCTACATCTAAAAGAAAGCCTAAATGGTTTTAAAAATTGATGCAAGAAAGTGAGGATATTTTAGCTGGAATGAATCAATTTAAAAGATAGAAAGGCAAATTATTGTAATTATGCTTTGATGTCTAACATTATGCATTCAAATGATCCTCAAACTTATGAACAAGCTAAAGATCAACCTCATTGGCAAAAGGCTATGCAAGAAGAATATGATACTTTAATTGCTAATAGAACTTGGGATTTAGTTCCCTTACCTCAAGGTAAGAATCTTGTTTCATGCAAATGGTTGTATAAAACTAAAGTTATGCAAATAATGAAGTTAGCAAGTTTAAAGCTAGATTAGTTGATAGGGGCTTCTCTCAAGTTGAAGGTTTAGATTATAATGAAACATTTGCTCCAGTAGCTAAGATGCCAACTATTAAATTAGTTCTTGCTTTAGCTTCTCATATTCATTGGCCTATTCATCAAATGGATGTTAAAAGTGCATTTTTAAATGGTGATTTACATGAAGAAATTTATATGTCTCAACCTTTGGGTTTCATTAAGGAAGGTAATGAAAATCTTGTTTGCAAATTGAAGAAATCAATATATGGTTTAAAGCAATCTCCTAGAGAATGGTATTCAAAATCAATGCTTTCTTTCTATCTCAAGGTTTCATTAGAAGTAAAAATGATCCCAAATTTATATATTAAGCATAGTGAAGATGATATTGTGATTATTATTTTATATGTTGATGATTTAATTATCACTTCTAGTTCTAACAATTTGATTAGTGATGTTAAGTCTCAACTCAATCAACAATTTCAAATGACTGATTTAGGCCTATTACATTATTTTTTGGGTATGCAAATTTGGCAAACACCTAAAGGTATTTTTATTTCTCAACATAAATATGCTCAAGATCTCTTAGATAGATTTAAAATGAATGATGCAAAGTGTGTTTCTACTCCTTGTGAATTAGGAACTAAATTAATGGTTGATATGGAAACTCCTTTTGTTGATCCTACTTTATATAGGCAATTAGTAGGAAGTTTAAATTATCTAACTCTTACTAGACCTGATATTTCTTATAGTGTTGGATTGGTTTCTAGATTTATGTCTAAACCACAACAAACTCATTTTAAAGTTGCAAAAAGAATTTTAAGATATGTTAAAGGTACTCTTAATCTTGGTCTTTTTTATGATGCAAATTGTGATTTTTCTTTAAAGGGTTATACTAATTCAGATTTAGGAGGTGATCCCAATGATGGGAGATCCACTTGTGGTTATTGTTTCTTTGTTGGATCGGGTGCAATCTCATGGAATGGTAAGAAACAACAATGTACTTCTCTTTGTTCTACAGAAGCTAAATATAAAGGTTGTACAAATGCATCCAAAGAAGCATTATGGTTAAGAAGATTACTTGAAGAATTGGGTCTACCTCAAATGGATCCTACTCCTTTATATTGTGATAATCAAAGTGCCATTGCTTTAGCCAAGAATCCAATTTTTCATGCAAGGACCAAGCACATTGCTCTTCAACATCATTTCATCAAAGAGAAAATTGAAGACAAGCAAATTTCTCTTTTGTATTGTAAAGGTGAAGATCAAGTGGCAGATATTCTCACCAAAGCTCTTGGTAAAGATAAATTTCTCTTTCATTGTAAAAATCTAGGATTACAACCCATTGAAGGGTTTGATGTAAAATCCCTAAGTAAAGCTTAAGGGGGGATGTTAGAAGATTAATCTTTACTTGGTAAAGGTTATTCTTTAATTGTAATTATTTATTAACTTGTAAGAATATTCCAAAGGAATCCAATCCCTACAAGTCTTTTGTATTTTTGTCTTATCACACATGTGAGGATGACTCATTTTATTTTTAATTCCTTTATTAAGGAATATTTGTAGCCACTCCTTAAGAGGTTCTTGACACATTGCACATACATAGATGAATGGTGGCATTCATTGAGTTGGGAGTTACATTCTAATTCTAACTCCACTTCTCACCTCTATTTATTGAGGTGCCTCTCCTCTTATTCTTCATCCAAGCAAGTAAGCTTAAGGCTTCAGTGCCCTCTCTCTCTCTTTGTATCATTCTTAGGCATTTTGCCTCCATTCATAGTATTGGGGTTTTTTCTTGCTTTTTCTCCTTATCAAATTCTTGTGTCTCCTTTGCATTTGGTGGTGCTTGGTTTGGCTTCTCTATTTCTTGGTAATCTCTTTCCTTCAAACAATGCTCATTAGTTAGTACTTTCCATTGCTCATTTATTTTTCCTTTCAGATTTCTATGCTTGAATCAAAGCTTAACATCAACGTGCACAAACTTTGTGGAGGGCTTATAATATAGATAATTGCTGACCTCAACCACTAATAGAAATTATAATACCATCTGCAAAAGACCAAAAAAGGTCAAAGGTGCTAATGATACAAGTTGCAATACCAAACTAAAGGTACAAAAGAGACTCCAACAAACAAAATAATGATTCCAAAGGTATCTGAAACTGGGTCTATGGAGCAATAGAAACTGATACGAGGGATTAAACCCTGAATAAGTTATAACATACAATACCATAACAGTACAATCAATCTTGTAGAGTGATGCAACAGCATCCAGGGCTCTTCAATCCTGCATACCCAAAAATATTGTTTCATCAGATTTTGGCTTACTTTTGTGTTTGTGTTGCAGGTCATTTTGTTTCGATTGTACAGGGTTAATTTTGTCTTTGTTGTCGGGTCCGCTGCTGATAATGTGGCCTTGTTCTTGTTGCTAGGAATTAGAGCCAAAAGCATCCATAAAACAGAATTTCTTTCGCCTTGTTTGCTGCTTGCCTCCCTTGACTGGGACCCACATATTTGTCTTTTCTTATTTTGGCCAGATATATCCTATGCTGGGTGCTGCAGATTACTTGCTGGGGCCCACATTGCATACAAGTATGGATCGTGGGAAAAATTGTTTTAAACCTCTTTGCCATTTGCTGCTGGGACCTACCAAAGGACTGCCTGAGCATTATTCCTTGCAGGACTTGTCTCTTTTGAGTGAATTACTATTGCTGGGACCTGCCAGACTTCCTCGAGCACTGAAATTCCTTTATACTCCTTACGCTGGCAGTTGCATATGAATTATTTTGACCAGCAGTTATAACAGCTCTAATTCTTATTAATCGGTCTTCTATTTAAGATAAAGCCTTTATTGGTTGGCCGTTATTTCACCCATTTTGGGGTGGCAACTAATCTAGTCTTCTGAGCAGCAGATTCTAGGTAGCTATTGCCTATTTTGAGAGTGGGTGGTGGAAATATGCACTGCTTCCTACAGCTATTTAACCCGGTCCCCCCTTACACCTTATATGATTGTCCTCTTTCTGGCCTGGATTGTTACGACGTGGTGTTTCTCTATGAAAGAATATTTTAGGAGACGAGTCGAAGAGGCCGGCTGGCCTGTAGACTAGGTACTTTACATGTATAACTTCTGATTTTTTTGTGTCTAGGTTGTGCGCTAGCATTTGGCAGCTATAAGTACTTAAAGAAGCAGAGTTATAGACAGAACAGAAGGCTATGTGCAGAATAATAGCCATTCATGCTAGTTTTCTTGAAATTTTTGAAGTCATTTTAAGATTTCTGCCTTAGGCTCAGCACCTGGAACAGGATATTGACTTCTTGGACAGTGAACATTAAAATGTTCTCGCTGTTGCTGTTATTGAATGTAAAAGTCCCTGTTGCTGGACTATTTGCCTGTGAGGCAAGTATGTTATCTGAGTTTTTGATTAATAAAGATGATTTGAAGGTTGTTATTGCTTCCATAATGTGTTCATGTTTTGATTGTTTGCATCACTGTGAGGATTACCTGCCTTTCATTGGGAGCCTAATCCTGGACTGCATCAAGTGGTATCAGACTAAGTTCACTCGCTAGGATGTGTTGGAGATTGCATCAGTTGCATAAGACGGTTTGTGTAAGACCTTTTTGGCTGGAGGGTGTCTTAAAAGGCTCTAGTAGATTTTTGATGCAGGTATCTGTGACTGCAAAGGGCTGTGCACCTTAGAGGATTTGTTGCAGGTGTGGAGTCTTGTAACTATTGAGAGATTGTGCTCCACTAGATTTGTTGGAAATATCTATAACTGCAGAGGGTTGTGTGCTCTAATGAATTTGTCTAAATTGCCAAATTAGATTACTGGCAGTGCGTGATGCTGATGTGGCAATTTTTGGGTGAATGCGTTTGGATGCGTCCATACATAAAACATATAAAAAAATCATAGATATATACATAAAAAACTAAATCTATTAATTAAAATAAATATATTAATATTAAATAATGATATAATTATTAGTTTATTTTAAAATAATATTATTAATATAAAATCCAATAAATAATATACTAATTACTAATATAATATTTAATATATAATTATATAATCTAACTATATAATTATTAATATATGATTTAAATGGTCGAGTTCCCATCACAGGTCCCCTTTCGTTGCATCCCTATCCCTGGGTCGGGAAAGACACTAATGTCAATAGAAGGAATGGCGGAAACAATCTTTTCTTTCTCTTGTTTAGGCATTTCACCCTAGCTTTTTACTCTCTTCAAATAACAATCGACAGAGAAGCCGTCATCGTGTTTTCCATCATTGCCCCCAACAAGCCATCGTCGTTTTTTCTATCGCTGCCCCAAGAAGCTGTCATCGTTCTTTCTATAGCTATGCGAACAGATGCTTGATTGTTCCATCCTACCTGCATATTCTTCGATAGACACTTGATTGTTCCTTCGTTTCCGTCATTCGACCCATCATTGAAAACAAGTGCAACAAAGACGTTTTTAGGATTAAAAACGTGATTTAGGGTTTTTCGAGGTTAGAAAAGAAAAAATCAATTCCACTGTGATTCTACAGGGTTTCCAGGCCGTATCCGTTTTGGCACATACCCGTACCCAGTCCCGTGAGGGTGGGCAATTCAGTGGCAGAATTTGTTCTTGAGGGGTGTGGAGGCTTGTGCTTCTTGAGGGCCAAAGTGGGAGGAGTGTGCGAGAAGGGTTTTGTTGCCAAATGTGAGAACTCCTCCAAGCAAAATCAAAAGTCAAAACAAAAAACACAATCCTCTCCCAAGCATGGTAAGTCTTCTAAGTTTGGTGAGTCTTCCTCCAAGATGAAGAAGAAATCAGGTGAAACTTGCAATTTTTGTGGCATGGAGGGACATCCAGTCACCAAATGTCGGATGAGATCAAAGGCTTTAGAAGAAGGTATGCAGCAGCACAACATTTCAGCCCCCCAAATCTTCTTCCCCATATACAAGCAAAGGTCATGCTCTTTTTGCCCAAGTCTTGTCTTCAGTAGCTACTTGAATACTTGATTCTAGTGCATCTCACCACATGGCACATACCCAAGAGATTTTGTCACCTCTCTTTCAAATTGTGGCACTTCACAGATTGTAGTGGGGTACTCTACTCAACTTTCAATTTTGGGTTCAAGTCCTGTCCCGATTGAAGATGTTTTTGTTGTTCCTGATTATTTCAACCAAACCTTCTTTCAGCATATCAGATTTGTCATTCTAGGACAGGCACAATAGTTATGTTTTCACCAAATGATGTGGTTATTCAAGACCTCCATGATCCTGATATTGTTGTGGCCACTAGGAGTGTTGATTCTACATCACAATTATATAGATTTGATGGCTTTGAGAGTTTAGTTGGTTGAAGATCATCTTTCATAACACATTTAGACTCAGTGGGTAAGCTTTGGCATGAGCAATTTGGTCATATCAATTATAGGTATTTCCATCAAATAGTGATAGGACTACCTAAGATTTCTTGCACAGATAATGTTTGTTGAGGTTGTATCCTTGGTAAACACCACCAAGATTCTTTTCCTACAGGTAGAGAGCCACACGTGCTAAGGCACATTTAGAGTTGGTACATAGTGACCTCATGTCATTTCCAACTCCTTTTCCAAGGGCCAAATATGTGCTCACATTTATTGATGACTTCTCCAAATGTACATCGGTGTACTTTCTTAAGTACAAAAGTGATGTCTTTGATTCTTTCAAGATCTTCAAGGCATTCATGGAGAAGCAATTTGGTCTTTTTATTAGACGAATACGCACAAATAATGGGGGTGAGTACACCAATCAGGATTTTAGGGACTTTTGTACTGATCATGGCCTTCAAAATCAGCTTATAGTTCCATACACCCTCAACAAAATGGTGTTGTTGAGCGAAAGAATGGAACCTTATGGGAGATGGCCAACTGTATGATTCAATCACGAGATATGGATTCTTCTTTTTGGGCTAAGACAATGAATTGTGCCAAATATATTTAGAATTGTATGCCTCATAAGGCATTCTGACATATGACTCCTGAGGAGGCATGGACCCATGTCAAGCCCAATATTTCTTCATTCAAAGTTTTTGGTAGTGAGGCTTGGGCATTTATTCTAGATGCTCAATGGAAAGCCATGGATAGGAAAATCCAACCACTCATATTTGTTGGCTACTATGAGGATGTTAAGGTGTACAAATTATTTGATCCCGATTCTTGTTTCAATAAGATGTCCAATTTTATGAGCGCTTTCCTTTGATGAATTCATCACAGGCTTCTCCCTCACTACCTACTCCTCCCTCTTCATCTCTTGAGGATTAATTCTCTCTTGAGGATGAGGATGATGTTCCAACTCCATCACCACCTCCAAATATTTAGCATGTACCCAAGTGGGCCCACCATACAATTGATTCAGCTATATCCTTGGCAAGTGATCCTTCAAATTCCCGTCATACTCATTCATAGACATCAAGTGTTAAGTCTTTTAAGTCATGCCATTTCGGATGATCCTCAAAAGTTTTCAGATGCGATAGATATTCCCAAGTGGAACAAGGTTATGGCAAAGGAGTATTCTTCATTGATGAAGAATAATACTCCGGATCTTATTCCTCTTCCTAAGGGAAGAAAGTTGGTTCAGTGCAAGTGGGTGTATCGTACCAAATATGTTGCAAATGGTTCCACTAATAAATATAAGGCCCATCTTGTTGCAAAGGGGTTTTCACAGGTTGAGGTCAGCAATAAATAATATCAAATAATGTATGTAATGATTTTTTGAAGAAGAAAAAGTATATACTAATTTTTGTATTAAATTATGGGTTGAAGGTTGTCATCTAAACTATCAATGTTAGGATTATTTGTGCAATGCGTTTGAGTTTTTAATGTGGCTATATTATGTATAAAGTGATTTAAACATTCCCATCCTGTGAATAAACAAGAAATGAGATCTAGAACAACACTCAAATAATTGTTTGATGAAATGTCCGAACAACTGAATTGGTGAAATCGAAAAAAAATTGCATTTGAAATTACCTTGGGATATTTCAGTGGTATCAGAGCTAGAGATCTTGCCAGCTAGTGGGATTTGGTGCATATTCAAATGAAGTTGTGGGTTGCCCCAGTATCCACTAAACTGACACATGTTACCCCTACAAAATGTAGGGTTGCATATTTGATTGCTTCCCTTTCCATCATAGGATTTAGCTGGAAGTATGTGTCCAACTTCTGAACCCAAGCACGTGATGTACACTTGTTTGACTCGTCAACTCTCTGTTGTTTCCTTAACCTCTCTCTCCTCTAGGTCTGCCTCTATATGTGATGCCACAAAATTCTGCCAATGACATGGAAGCATGAAATTCTTCACCAAGGGATTGGTATTCACGCAAGTAATCAGTCCATCCTTCTCCACCTCATTGTTGTCTTGCACCTTGGTTGCCATTATGTTCGTTGCCATTGTTGTTCCCATTATTTTCATTTTCACCATGGTTATTTCCATTATTGGGGTTCATGTTTTGTATCATCTGAGTTAATGTTTGGACCATTTGTTGTTGTCCCCTTGCTAAATCACTTAGCGCAACCAATATACTAGCATTCAGTTGCTCTGGTTTATCCTATCTATCCCCCATATTTTCCTCTTCCAAATCAAAATATACAACACCTCTCATTCCCTGTCTTCCGGCCAAATTCATTAATATGCATGCAGCTTGCTAAAATCTCAATTTTGTCCAGAAATTTTTGCTACTAATAACATGCACCAAATCCCGCTAGCTGGCAAGATCTCCAACTCTTATACCACTGAAATATCCCAAGATAATTTCAGATGCAAAAAAAATTTCAATTTCACCAATTCAATTGTTGTTCTAGATCACAATTCTTGTTTACTCACAGGATGGAAATGTTTACAGCATTTCATACATAATATAGCCACATTAAAAACTCAAATGCATTGCACAGATAATCCTAACATTGATAGTTTAGATGACAACCTTCAACCCATAATTTAATACAGAAATTAATATATACTTTTTCTTCTTCCAAAAATCATTATGTACATTATCTAATATTATTTATTGCTGACCTGTAAACAGATGCAGTGGTCTCAAAGCAACTCCTCCAACAGTCCTCACTATAGCCACAGACTTCCCTAAGTCTCCATAACACCTACGACTCTTCGCACAATGGTCTATATTCTCATGTTTATTTCTTAAACTTAGGTAGCGCTTCTCTAGTGATGTACGGCTCAAAGGATGAATAGTAGACAAGATAGGAAGAGGTGGCGCTAACAGAATTCTGGACCCCCACGACTCTGCTATGCTCCACGTCACCCTCGAAAAAGGATCAAATCTCATTCGCAATCATTAGAAAAAGAGCAACTGGCATAAACCATTGCTATGACTTCCTTGGTCTTAACATATGAGGTATTTAATATGCCACAAACACATGAAAGAGTAAAGCGCTGAAGGAAAACTGAATCGCTACTCCAATATAGGCAATATTTTGTAATGTCCCTTTCTAGAGGAAGCACTTAAACCAAAATCTTGCAATCAAAGTGTTTCTCAAGAGATTAGATGCATTACAGATCAAT
>VDFB02325114.1:0-31344 GCA_007258455.2 Sequoia sempervirens | reverse complement strand
GATATAATACAGTTGTTTTTGGTCCTCTCCATCTCTTGGATAGGACCACAATATGCTTTTGTGGCCGACTTGTTGAGATTATTGTTTATTCTCTTCCTGGCCGACCTAATTGATGTTTTGTGATCTTGCGGTGCATATAAATGAAAGATCAAATCAATTGCAAAGGTGAGAGAGGGGAATGTATTGAATATCATGCAAAAGTAGTGTGAAAGTGTGTAGAAGATAGATCATATGTGCTTTAACGCCTCAGTTAGCAAAGTGTATTATTGATATATGTTGTAAATTCTAAATCTTTATGTATCCTACCTTGAGATAGTGAATCTCATCAGCTCCTTGTATCTTGAACTAGAGCTGTACACTTTAGTATTTAAGTCCTTTTTATCTTTTCCTAAGGTTGTGTGCCTTAGTTTGCAATTATTTTGGCAGTGAGCTTAGTTGTAACTTTTGTAAGTAGTGAGCTTCATATATTGTGAGTTAACTCTCACAATGGTTTTTCTCTTATTGGGATTTCCACTTAAGTCTGGTGTTATCTTGTAGACGTGTGCTCCTTGTTTCATTTTTCATTTCTTATGATCTTGTTAAGTGTTGAATTGTTGTATCTTTCATTGTTGAGGGTTGTTGACCCTGTTAAGGAACTAAATTTATTTCTTTCTCATTGATCTTTTCGTGGGTTTCTAATCTAGTAAAGAAGTTTGAGTTTGTTGAAGGGTTTATGTTTTGAAAAGACTGACTCACCCCCCTCTCAGTCTCCAGGTGTGTTCAACAATTGGTATCAGATCCAATTTCCTCTGAAGAAGCTTAACTTCTTGAGGAAGGGTCTCGGGTTTGATGAGATAAATTACACCTTTTAGAAATTGAGAATGGAAGGCCATCTAAACTCTTTAGGGTTTGGTATTTGGAAATCTATCAAAGATGGTTATACTACTCTGGCTACTCCTCCTATAGATCCAATTGATATTAGGTTGTATGAGAACAATGCCAAGGCTAAGAATGATATCTTGTGTGGGTTAGCTGATTCAAAATTTTTGAAGGTGATGAATTACAGTTCTACTAAGGATGTCTAGGGAAATCTTAGAAGCATCTATGAAGGAGACAATAAAGCAAATCAAGCTAAGATATAAATTTTTGAGAGAAGATTTGAGACCCTAAGGATGACAGAGGATGAATACATACAATTTATATGCTCCGGGTGCATGAAGTAGTTACTAGCATCATAGGTCTTGGCAGAGAAGTAAAAGAAGATGAGATTGTGAAAAAGGTTCTGAGATCTCTCCCTAAACCTTATAGTCATATGGTGTCTTCTATTGAAGAATCTAAGGATTTGGATCATTATTCAATAGATGAAATATTTGGTGCTCTCATAGCCTTTGAAATGAGAGAGTTCGACAAAGATGCTCCAAAGATGGAAGTTGGATTCAAAACTAGTAAAAAATAGAAGATGAATGTATGAATAGAATGATGACTTTGATGAGGTTGAAGCAAAATTTGTAAGAAAATTAAAGGCACCGAAAAATAAAAAGGCAAGTTACCTTTCAAGTGTTTTAATTGTGGAAGAATTGGTCATTTTGCATCTAAATGGCCCTATAAAGAATCTAAAGATGGTAATAAAAGAGATAAGGTTAAGAGAGGTCTCTATTCCAAGGAAATCATTTTTTCCTTAGAAGATGAGGATAATGATTCAAATGATGAAATCATATTCATGGCATTGAAAGATGGCAATAAAAAGAGCAATATTAGAGAATGTAAGAGGTTTGGTACCTTGTAGGTTGATAAGGTTAATGAAAGATCAATGGAAGTATGGACTACCTTCCATGCAAAGGAAGAAGAAAATGATTGGGTGATTGATAGTGACTTCTCTAACCGCATGAATGGTGACAAGAGAAAGTTCACCAATCTCAATAAGGTTAATGGTGGAGTTGTTAAGTTTGGTGGTGATGAGTCAAATAAAATTTGTGGAAAGGGTGCTGTAATAATTTATGGAAAGAACATAACTAAGGATGTCCTCTATGTCAAAGGTGTAAAGCACAATCTTCTCAGTGTCAGTCAAATAAGCAACAAGAGATACAATCTTACATTTCATGCCAATGGTTGTGAGATTAGAAAGGTAGGGTCCAAAAGATTAGTTACAAAATGAACTAGGATAAATGGAAATTCCTATCTTATAAAGGAGGCTAAAGGAAGAATCTTCTTATTGGCTCAGTTTGGAGAGTATTGGCTATGGCACAAAAAGATGAGACACATCAACTTTGAAAATATGGTAAAGATCAGTTCTTCTCATGCTGTGAGAGATATGCCTAAGATAACCAAGCCTGAAAATATTATATGCAAGGAGTGTCAAATGGGAAATCAAACAAGGAAAAGTTTCAAGAGAAAGGAGTGCTCTACTACAATCCATTGGAGTTGGTTCACACTGACCTATGTAGACCTACAAGAACAAGGAGTCAATAAGGTGAAAGGTATTTCATATTTCTTACTGATGATTACACTAGAATGTATTGGGTTACATTTCTAAGAGATAAATTTGATAAGTTTAAAATATTCAAAGAAAAATTAGAGAATGAGATGGATGCTAAGATCAAATGCTTAAGATTAGATAGAGGAGGTGAATATACTTCAAATGAATTTAAAAAGTTTTATGAAGATTATGGTATTAGGAGACATATGTCTACTCCTAGAATCCCTCAAAAAAATGGGGTAGTGGAAAGGAAGAATAGGAATGTGCAAGAGATGGCTAGGGCTATGTTGAAAGATGCTAATCTACCTTATATGTATTGGAAGGAAGCAATTCACACTACTATCTATTTGATTAACAAAGTGCAATTGAGGGTATAGAGTGCAATTGAGGGTCAATAGCCCTAAGACCCCTTATGAGGTGTGGTATGGAAGACATCCAACTGCCAGATACTTTAGAATTTTTGGCAGAAAATGTTATATCAAGAGAGATGAAGGAGACCTCAAAAAGTTT
Organism: Sequoia sempervirens; assembly: GCA_007258455.2. Lineage (NCBI taxonomy): Eukaryota > Viridiplantae > Streptophyta > Pinopsida > Cupressales > Cupressaceae > Sequoia > Sequoia sempervirens. The sequence continues at coordinate 28,379 of VDFB02325114.1, read as the reverse complement.
GATTCAAGGTGTGATGAAGGGCTCTTTCTTGGTTACTCAACCAAGATCAAGGCCTACATATGCTACAACAAGAGATCAAGAAAGATGATTGAAAGCAAAAATGTTAAGGTAGATGAAATTTTGTATCATATCTCACAAGAACAATAGGTTTGCAGATCTAATATACCTCTCTGGATTGAAGAAGAAGAAGAAGAGAAGGAACCAAAACCAATGAAGTCTACCAAGACTCCAACAAAGTATGTGCAGAGGAATCATTCATCAAATCAAATCATTATAGATAAAAATGAAGATGTGCTGACTAGGAGAAGGTTTGAAAAAGAATGTGATCAAATAAATTTTTGTTTACTGTTGAAGGTTGAGCCTAAAAAATTTGTTGATGCTTGCAAAGATGATGGTTGGATAAAAATGCAATATGTGCAAAGGAACCATTCATCAAATCAGATCAAAACATTAGAGACAAAAATGAAGGTGTGCTGACCAGGAAAAGGTTTGAAAAAGAAAGTGAGCAAGTAAATTTATGTTTACTGTCAAAGGTCAAGCCCAAGAACTTTGTTGATGCTAAAGCAAATGTGATAGTTGGATAAAGGCAATGGAAGAGGAGTTGGATCAGATAGAAAAGGATCAAACATGGGAATTGGTTCCCAGACTAGCTGATAAGAATATGATAGGAACAAAGTGGGTGTCCCAAAACAAGCTGAATGAAGATGGTGAATTTGTGAGGGACAAATCCAAATTGGTATGTAAGGGTTATTCATAAGTTGAAGGTATTGATTTTGAGGAGACTTTTGCTCCGGTAGCTAGAATGGGGTCGATTAGGATGTTTCTTGCTTTTGTTGCTCATAAGAACTTCAAAGTCTATCAGATGGATGTCAAGTCAGCCTTCTTGAATGGTGACCTTGAGGAACACATATATATTGAGCAACTGGATGGTTTCCAGTTATCAAAAGATCCATACATGGTGTGTAAACTCAAGAAATATTTGTTTGGACTCAAGTAAGTTCTTCGAGCTTGGTATGCTCTGTTGGATAAGTATTTACTTCAACAAGGATTCAAGAAAGGTACTACAAATAGTAATGATGAGGGCTACACCACCCGGAACCCACATAAAAAACAACAATAGATACCAACATATAAGATGTGAGACAAAAAATAACTCGCTTTCAATTATTTTCAGAAAATGAAATTACAGATTTAGAAATTACAATGCTATAGCCTTATGGGCTTGATTCATTACAACAAAATCAACTTTGAAAGAAAATCTATTATTCGGAGCCACAATTTGTACTAATGGAGCCACCTTCTATAACCCCCACTTAACCCTTTATTTTTCTGAATAACTGCCCTAGAATGTTCTAGAAAGTGTAAATTTCCCTTTTGTTTTGGCACCAAAAGTCCCACCATTTGATTTCTTGCCTAGGAAGATATTTTAATTAAATTCACTTTTTAGTGGGGTAGCTTCTTGGGGCCATAACTTTTGATCCGACTATTAGATTTTCAATTGTAATATATCATTGGAAATATTGTGAAGAGATCTACAACCATCCTTTGCTAGATATAAAAGATCAGAGATTTTTCACCCTGTTTAGGGGCTCTGAAGGGCCTCAATTTTTTAGTTTTAAACTTCATTAGAGAAATTCCCAGGGATGAAAATTTAATATCTTCCAAATGGTATAGGATTTTGAGATGATTCTTTCACCAAAAAATATTATTTTCCAATTTCACTCCTTGGGGTTAATTTTCATGTTCATACAACCCAAATAGGATGACTTACTAAAAATAACATGTGACTATTTTTGGTTGTTTCAAACTTCTAACTATCCCAAAGACGGCATGAGTCACCATAGGCCCCAAGAAAACTAAGGAAACTACAAACAAATGAAAATACAATATTTTTGGGTGATGCAAGATTGCCCTTACACCACTGGATGCTCCTACATCAAGTAATCTCTACATTAAGGTATATGAAGATAAGATTCTGATTGTGGTTATATATGTTGATGCCATAATCTTTGGCGGAGATGATGATATGTGCAAGAGGTTTGCATAAGAGATGAAAAAAGAGTTTGAAATGTCTATGATTAGTGAGTTGTCTTTCTTCCTTGGGCTTCAAATTGTTTAGCTAGATGATGGCATCTTTATTTCTCATGCTAAGTATGTACAGGAGATGTTGAAAATTTTGGCATGGAGGATTCCAAACTAGTATGTACTCCTATGGTGAACGGTTGTCACTTGAGAAAAAATGATGAGTCTCTAAAGGTTGATCAAAATCTTTATAGGTCCATGATTGGAGGTTTGTTGTACTTCACTGCTTCTAGACCTGATATTATGCATGCAGTATGTTTGGTTGCCAAATATCAAGCTAATCCTAAGAAAAATCATGAGAAAGTAGTGAAAAGAATATTCAAATACTTGAAGGGAACTCCAGATTATGGTTTGTGGTATAAGAAGGTTTTCTTTGTGCACTTATATTGATGCTAATTGGGAAGCATGCATGGATGAATGAAGAAGTGCCAATGGTAGTGAATTTTCTTGGGAGAAAGATTGGTCTCTTAGCTTAGTAAGAAGCAAGACTCCATGTCCTTATCCACAACAAAAGCTAAATACATTGTTGCAATATCTTCCTGCACCCAAGTGCTTTGGATGAAGCACTCTCAAGGATATAAAGGTGGTATATGATGAACCCATTCCTATATTGTGTGATAATACCAATGCACTTAATATTTCCAAGAATTTGCTAATGCATTCAAGAACCAAACACATTTCTATCTGGTATCACTTTCTAAGAGAGAAGGTTGTTGAGCATGAATTCATATTGGTGTATGTTCCTACTAAGGATGAGATTGCAAATATATTCACTAAGGTGCTTTCAAAGGATACTTTTGAGTACCTCCGAAAAAGGTTAGGGGTTATTGCCCCTCCTTCTAACTAGATGCATAGACGGTGCATCTATCCAGGGGGAGAAACTCATGTCATATTTTTTCTCCTGGGTTGATGTGTGCTACCTTTCAAGGGGAGTTGGTAGTAAGTGGGAGTTTGGAGAGTTGTGCAAATGTTGAAAAGAAGTGTTGTTAATAGGGGGAGCTGGTATAGTTTCCCGAAGAATATGTGCATTGTTGGTCAAAGGGGAAGAATGTGTTGCTTTAATTGAAGATCTTTGGCCCTTTGTCCTTGAAGTTAGAGTATTTGTTGTTGATTTTAATGTGTAGGTGCATGTGGCCCTTTGTCCTTCATGTTAAAGGGGGAGAGTAAGCAGGTGTGTGTTGCCATCAATGCCAAAGGGGGAGATTGTTGGCATTGGTTGTCATTGATTTCAACACTTGGTAATATTTTTGCATTGGTTGTCAACACTTGAGGAGATTGTTGTGATGTCAACACTTGGTTGTTGTTTGGCATTGGTTGTAACTGTTGACAACATTTAGTTTGGGATGTCATCGATGAATGCTGATGTTGCTAATGTTCATGGTTGGATGTCATGCCTTGGTTGATGTCATATAAACTTGTATTGAGTATGGTTGTTGTTAGCAATGATAATATCATTAGAAGCATTAAGACGAGGATTAGGAGTAATGCTGATAGTGGAGAGATGTTGATGGTCTATAGTATGTTGTATGTTCTCTCCTATTGTTCCTGAGGAAGTATGTATTGTTGCAAGGAAGTTTTGGCCTCCACAAGTTGTTGAAGGTTCCTATTTTAGGAGGTTGCTAAGAAGATTGTTTGGGAGAATGTTGTGTATTCCTCCACTATTTGAGATATGGTCTTGCAGTTTGGGATTCAATGTTTTTGCTGTGTGGATGTTACACTCCTATCTTTTTCAGGTCACCAATGTTGTTGAGGAGGTTTCTGTTGATTGTAGTAGTTTGGCAGTTTTATTGGTTGTCTAGACTAGTCTGAAAAATTCTCTACAGTTCTCTGTATTGATGTCTATGCTCCTGTGGCTTGGTGAATGTGCTCTCAGTGTCTGTGTAGTGCCCCATTTTAAATTTTATGTGTTGATGTAGTCCACAAGTTCATGCGTTAATGTTATATCTTATGGTTATGCATTTGGTGCTTCTAGGACCAAGTGTTCTACTCCTATTAGGTTTGTGGTTGTTGTTGGTGGCATGATAGTATAAAAGAATATCTTGAAGTGTTCTTAGATGTTCAAGGAACATCTCTTTGTGATCTGCACATCAGTGGTTGATCTCTTTGGTGCTGCATTGTGTTTGAGTTGGTCTTCTAGGAAAATTGTTGATATTTGGACGACAGGGCTAGCTCTCTTGCTTGTGTCGCGTGCTTAGGGGTTTGCACCAACATATATGAAGTTATTTTAAGATGGATTTGGGTCTTGGCCAATCTTTTTGAGAACCACATTGAGTAAATTTATTTGAAAGTTTGTTTTTGGGTTGACTATTGTTGTGCTACACACTTCATCTACACATTTACTTGTTTCTGACATGAGTTGTTGTGTGCGAGCATGTGATTTATTTGGGATCACATTGGAAGATGTAATAAGGTTTTTTTTGGTCCTCTCTATCTCCTAAATAGGTCCACACTATTTTTTTGTGGCTAATTTGTTGAGATTATTATTTATCCTCTTCTTGGCTGACCGAATTATGTTTTATGATCTTGTGGTGCATATACATGAAAGATCAAATCAGTTGAAAATGTGAGAGGAGAATGTATTGAATATCTCATTAGGTGGTCCTTGCATCTTGCCCTAGAGTTGTGCACTTCATTCTCCAAGTTCTTTGTATCTTTCCCTAATGTTGTGCACCTTAGTTTGCAAGTCTTTTGGTAGTAAGCCTTGTTGTAACTTTTGTAAGTAGTGAGCTTCATATATTGTGAGTTAATTCTCACCATGGTTTTTCCCTCATTGGGTTTTCTACACAAATTTGGTGTTATCTTGTGGATGTGAGTTCCTTGTTTCATTTTTCATTGTTGTTGATCTGGTTAAGAGTTGAATTATTATATCTTTCATTGTTGAGGGTTTTTGGCCCTGTTAAGGAACTAACTTGCTATATATTTCTTTGTTGCCTATTTGTTTGAGGGTTTCTAATTTGGTAAAGAAGTTTGAGTTTGTTGGACGGTTTATGTTTTGAAAATACTGATTCACCCCTTCCTCTCAATCTCCAAGTATGTTGAACAAGTAGAATAAGATACATATCTACAACACTCTTTCAACCAATTCATGTCTACAACACATTAGAAAATTCATGTTTATGTAAAGTAAGTTGTTTCATGTTTATTATTCTTATGAACACTAACATTTATAGGATGTTTAAGCAACCTTCAATTTTTCCTTGTATGAGATGAGCTAGATGACTTTATCCCAAAGAGGAATGTAGATCTGAGTGGTAAGTTACATCATTGTAATTTATCATTCATTTTTATCTATTTTTCCTTTGCTCTCCATAGAGCACACAATTTATATCATTGTCATGTGTGGAGGTGGAAACACCAAAATGGGGTTTGACCAAGCCAAGCCAATATACATTACAAACCTTCTTCCTTGTCCTTCTCACAGGTTACAAGTTTGAAGTGGATTGAATATCTTAAACAATCAAAACCCTAGGACTTGCATGTAAGCACCTTCTCTCATTGAATTAGGGCATACAAACTACCAAAATTTAGATCTAGATTTTTTATAGTCAAAGACTTGGAGACCTTGCTACACTTGTATCAACTTTTAGATCTATAAATTTAACATCTTTAGACTAGGGCACCTAGCGCCCCAGTCTAGCCAAATCAACCTCAAATTTATATCTTAGGCGCCCCTCTATCTGCACACCCATATATGCCTTCAATTTTTGTACTTCTATTATGATTTTTTTAGAATCTGACAATTCCTCTCTTTAGTCTTAATTTACCTAATTGGTATCAATCTCATCAATCAATAAATCATCACCACACACAAAAGGGGACCAAAACCCTAACCAGTTGTTTTGGCTCTTCCTTGAGGATAACAACCAAATAATTTATCTTGGTCATTTTTGTGTTCTTCAATGTCCCATGGTGAAATGAGTGATTTAGGTTATTCATTAGCCTTAGATCCCATTTCACCATCACATAGAAAGTAGGAAATGTTAAGATAAAAATAAAATAAAAACCTCTAGACAAGTCACAACTTATAATTTTCATATGAATAAGAAAAAACTCAAATGTTTGTTCTTTTAAACCATAGATGTATAACATGCAATCAAGAACAAATTTTCAAATGATGTTAGGCTCATAGAGAAATAATTATCTTCCAACCAAACTAGATTTAATTTAACTTCATAAATGATTCAGAATATAGATTAATACGAAAAAATCTAACATTTAAAATAGTTATGACACCACATACAAGGAATAATAACACATAAATCTATTGCCAAGACATAAAATAAAAATAGATTCCTTTATTTCAAATACCTAAAATTACAAAGCACACAGAATTTCAACTTCCATTTAAAAAAATATATATTCCATCTTTCAATCCTTCTATGTTAAATTTAAACCCAAGATATCAAAATAAGGATCACATTCTTTACAATCGGCTACATATACATTCTTTAGTTATAATTGATTCTTTTAATCAAACATTAAATAAAAAGGTTAAAGTTTCCTTAATATTTTTGAAAATTAAAACACTTTTATAACCGTTGAGTCTTTTGAGAAAAGACTATTAAAGAAAATTAATCATTGTGCTGGGGGGGCACAATATATCCATCTATATCTTCTTTATCTTTTACTAGGGATGTACTTAGATATGGAGATTATTGAATTTGAGCATAGAATTTAACTTTTTAATCGTGAAATTTTGTGATAGTTGGAGTATTTAATTATGTCTTAGAAATTATATTATTGGTCTTAAGTTTATAGATAACCTTGTTGTTTTGAATATTTCCTACTTTATTTGAAATGTCATTGAGATGGGTGACACAATGTATTAGGGAAGATAAATATAGTTTTAATATTGGGTACAAGGAATCATTAATTTGTATCTTGTAGATTCTTTTCTCTTGAATTTCTCAAAAGAGACCACAACATTTGTACTATGGAAGAGGCTAGGTGATATTTAACGAACCAAAAGCCTAACTAATAAATTATATTTCAAAAGGCACTTATATTCTTTAAAATAAAGAATGATTAGTCTACTATATAATATTTAAATGCTTTAAAATTAATTTTGAGCCACTTCTTAGATTTGGTAAATGAATCACGAGGAAGGAGATACACGTGTCTTATTATTTGTTCTTTACCCAAGCCTTGAGATAATTTAATTGTTTCCATCAATGGTAGTTTTGTAGAGCCAAAGGTGGGTGGTCTTTTTGCTACCTTTATTTCAAAGGAAATGCGAAGAAAATTCATGGATGAGGGCTTGAAGAATGCCCAATGTGTTCCAAGAATGCATAAGAACAAATGTGGGTCTAAAGGGGATTACAAGAAATTGAAAGATAGGTAAAAGTTAAAAGGATAGTCAAAACCCCCTAGGAACACCAATTTAAGGTGTTGGGATTGTGGGAAAAGAGGGCATGTATAGAAAATATACAAAAATAAAAATAAATCGTATGATGATTTGATGTAGTTAGGGGTCAATTTCTTAGATCTTTTGTACAACTTGCATACAAAATAAAACTGTGTTATCCTATAGTTTGTACCTCACTCTACCTCACTTTCTTCCTACAAGGATCAACATTTCCCTCATTACAATCCCCTTATCAAATTGTAAGGAATTATACCCTTTCTAGAGTTTGATGCCCCTTAGCATTCTTTGATAAATAGAGAAAAATTTCCTTTATGCTTTTCTTTATAAAGAGCTACCAATTAAGAGATCTCCAGTAGCAAAAAAAATAAAGCAACAAATAACATTCTTGCTACTAGAAACTCCAATTCCAATCAAGGAGGTGAACACACATTCCTTCAAAAGTAATTATTGAATAATTGCACATAACAAATGATAAGGATGAATAATTTCTATGAAGAAAAAGTAATTGATGACAATACAAACATTGAACTTTTTCTTTTCATTGCATTGGAACCCAAATAGTAGCATTAGCATGGACCCACTCTTTCATTTACATTTCAATAGGAGGAAGAGAAAGAGACTAGGTAATATCAATGGATAAAACAAATATTTATTAGACCTTTCTAGCAAAGATTCAATTGGGTAATAAAATTCAATTATTTTCTTTTTAACTGAATTTTCTTCCTCTTGATTTGAAAACTTAATCAATGAACAAAGGGGACTTTAGGGATTTATTTTCCTACCTAAGGATCTTACATTATACAATGTACTATTTATCACACATTACTTATACTAATGTTGATTGAAGGTTAGATTACTAATTATAATAAAGATACTATAGCAATCAACTTTAAATTGACTAACCATTATACCTTGTGCATAATCATTGTACTATAACTAAGGTAATTTTGACTAATAAATTCACCAAGATATATTGTTGATAAGATGGAAAATTTCTATCAGGTTGTTCTAGTTCCAAGTGAAGTGAAAATATTTGACAAGCTCAACACACTTGAACATTTGAGAGATTTGAGTAATTATCGGTAAAGTGAGAACCCTTGAAAAAATCTTAAGTTGAACAAGTATAAGTTCTTAAGTAGGTAAGAAATTTCAATATAGTTCTTAGTTCCCAATTCCTAATGGGGTTGAAAACCTTGTCAAATGAAAAGAAGGAAACAACTCATCAAATAGTTCCTAAAGGGATAGGAATCTTTGCCACGATGGTGGGTTCTTAATTCCCATGAGTGTGGGCACCTCTGATAAGTTTTAAAAGAGTTCATAATGGGTGTAAAAGCTTTGATAAATTCTTGACTACTCGATCAAGTGTTTTGGAGGAACATTTCAATGTCGAAATGTGGAAAAAGGGGATGCAAATAATGGTAATTTTTTAGTTCCATAATTGATGTTCAAACAATTTGAAACAACTTCCTATAGGGGAAGTATAAAAGATAATAATTTGTTGTGGAAGGGGTTCACCATCAAAGGAGGGCGAGAACCTTTGCCATTAGGGAAAGGGTGATGAGAGAGAGAGAGAGAGAGGAGGTGGAAGTAGAATGTGACAAAGAGAACTCAAAATAGAGGAGTTATAGGTGGATGTGAAGAGTGGTCACGCCCACAAAAAGGATATGAAAATCACAGTAAAACCTATCCTAGGAATTGGACATTCCAGCAGGTGACTAATATCTCTTTATGGACGTTCATTTACTTGTCAAACCAGGGAACGTATACTTTGAATGGAGAAGCACAATATATGCACTAAGAACTAGTTTCAGTCACAACTTAACAAAAATAAATACTTGGAAAGAATTCTATCTACGCTACAGGAAGGTAATGCAAAGTTCTCTTAACTCAACCATGATTTAACCAAAGCAGAAATCATAACAGCTACGACTGAGACACAAACTATGAACTGGCCTTATGCTGCAGGAACAGGCACAGGGATGGATTCCCGATGCTGCAGGAACAATATAAGACTGAGTTTGTATGAAAACTTCAAAGATGAAATCTAACTAATGATCAACAGAAAAAGAACAGCTAACTAACTAGCTACAGATACTTACTAAGTGGGCCCCCTTAGCAAGCATCTACTAATTACGCAAGTGATGAACTCAGAACTTCATCAAACTTTATTCATAAACTCAGAATGGTATACATTGCTTTGTTGATATGAAAACTAACAACAAACTCTGTCTCTTGTCATACAGATTTGCTTTTTATTATTATCATACTGACTCTTACATGATATCTTCTATCTCCCTATCACTACGCTTCTATCTTTCTTCTAACCATCTTCTGCTCACTCGCGCAGGAGGAGCACTTATTTAAAGTCAGGAGAACAACTAACTAACTAACCCTAACAAAGAAAGACGTGGAAGTAAAATGTATCCCAAAATCGAGGAACAGACTTCATAAATGAATTTATCCGTTCAACCCAATCCAGAGAGAATCTAGCGCTCCACTCTTTCTAGATTGACTGTCATTAAAAATCCTTCCCAATGGTTTCGGTCAAAGAGTCATCGCCAGAGCTTCCTCAAAGTCGTGCAGGAAATAGACTTTACTGCAAGGCCGAAGATTGGTTGCGCTTGACTCGATCATACTTTCTTCAACAACCTGTGAAACACAAGGTAACAGATGCGAAAGAAAAGCACATGGCACATACACAATATATGTTCATTAATCACATATTTAAATCTATTTCATCATTCAAAAACTATATGCGATATACCAGTCATTTAGGGAGTCAAACGGGGTAATAAATATAGATAAGACAACACGATAGGCTGTAGGAACATGAAAGTGTATTGCTACAGGATATCCCAATAAAAGGTTTCAAAAGAGTTTAAACAACCATGAATAACAAAAGTAAAGGTATTAAAAGTTCATCATGATATCCAAACTATGAGCACATTTTGGGCTCATCATTTGCCCCCTACTTAACCCAATGCTGGCCCTCCAGCATTAACTTTCCTGGTGGTCTCTCTGAAATCAGTGGTTGTGGCATGACTCTGAAATGGAGTTCCAAACCTGTAATAAAATCCTCTGAAAGTCTGCCACCTTTCATACCTACAAGCTTCTGAATCATCATTAAGATTTGTAGCCTGGTAAGGATAAAGGGGCCACATTAGCACATGGTCGAATGTCAATGGCAACCACAGTTCAAACCTCTTTTGAAGTCGGTATATATCTGCTTGATCATTTAGAGGCTGTTTGTGAAATTTAAGGACTGTGAGGCTCGAACCTTCTTAGCCCAACAATTAATCTTTCCCACCTTTTCTCAATTCTGGTGTATGACAATCTCCAAAAGCGAATATGGCTGTTCCTAAAATTCATCATATACCTATTTCACGAGATCAAATATTTTCATCCTGGCTGAATTATTATGAATGCCATATGCCAGAGTAAACAGGTTTTCAACATTGCATGGGGGTCTGAACTTTGAGGTGTAATGGAACAGGCTCATTCCTTTTGGCTTCCTCATATGTTTCCCATTGCCTGCCATAATTTGCTTCATTTGCTGCCCATGACATAAATGATCTCAAATGGATGTCGCCAAAATACATAAGAGGATTCCATTCTGTTTCAAATGGAATTAAAAAGCCATGTAAATAAAATTCACATAGAGAATTTCTTAACCAATTAGGGGCTGTCTGGTATGCGTCGTAGAATTTTTAGCAGTGTGAAGTATAGGATCTTGATTTCTGGAAATTCTCATTAGTTGGAACCATAAGAATTGTTCCTTAAGGCACATAGCATAAACTCTGGGTGGTGGTCTGCATTCCATAATCTGACTAGTTACTTTTAGCATTTCATCCATTTTCCCTTGTAAATCAAGAATTTCTTGTTTCTGACTTTCAATTTCCTTTTTCAGTTTCTTCTTTTCTACCTCCCATAGACTTTGTTGCATGTCAGTCTGGGCTAGGTGTCGGAAAGTCAGGGTTTGCAATGTAACTGGTTTCTAGTTAGCTTTGACATATTCCAGAAACTCAATAAAAAATGTCTTCTTATAAACAACAATGGCTTGACAAGTTGCAAGGGGAAATGTAGCTTCACTAGCCACATCCAATTGTTCAGTATGTTCTTGCTCTTATTGCAGGATGAATTCTTGTTGTTGCAGTGGAGAAAACTGTGCTTCCTCCAAAATCTGCATAGCAGCGGCAGCCAAGTCATCAAGACTTGGTACCCCTTTTTCATTATGCTCAATTTCCTTTGTCTCAATTTGTTCCTCTTCAAGAATGAATTAACTCTGTGCAGCACTCTCAGACACATTCTGAGAAACATCAAATTCAGACTCTACAGACTCTTCTGAAATTACAATAACCTCTGGTTGAGGTGAAGCAGGGGAGGTCTTACATTGTTTCCTTGTGGAAACTCTTCTTGGCACTGGTGCGGCTGCAGGAGGTGTTCTTGTAGCCTTCCTCTTTCTGGATTGTCTAGAGGGTTTTGCCTTGCCAGAGGATGATGGTGAACTAGTGATAGCAACAGGTGTTGCTGTAGGAGAGATGGCTGCAGGGGAAGATGCTGCAGGAGAAGGGCATTGCCTTTTCTGAGAATGAGGGTCAGACTCTGGGGTTTGTTCTGCCCCAGATGACTCTCCTGCCTTTGTTTTTCCCTTCTCTCTCCTAGTGGCAGACCTAGTTTGTACCCGGGCAGAGGATTCTGGTGTGAGAGTTGCAAGACCAGGTGCTACAGGAGCAGATGACCCTTGCCCTGTTCTTCTACTAGTAGACACAATTTCTTCTTTCTTTTTCTGAGGTCGTGGGGTAAGTACCCTAGGGGGTTCTAGAATTTGCAAGCTCTTTTGGGCAACGAATTGTTGCCAGGAAAGAGGTGAGACATCTCTCAAAGAGCGTTCAATCAATAATTTGATAAGGCCATGGTGAGCAATAGAATTATCTTTCCCCTGTTGGGTTCCATGGGAACTTTGTTCCAGAAATTTTAACAAGAAGTTCAGAACATTTATAGCTAACCCATGCCTCATATAACTTAACAATTTGAAATGGTAAGAATGAAGGTAAGAGAAACGACCTTCACATGTTAAATACTTGATTATGAAAGCAGCGTATTCTGGATAAGGAGGAGGCAACGATACTCGCTTGCATCTCTGCTTGGAGACTTCCAAAGGTCCATCAGTGGGTATTGAAAATTCAACCCTTGCAGAGGCAGCATCTGAAGAAAAATTTTCTCCAACGGCTGGAAGCCCGGTTACTTCAACAATTCTTTCTTCAGTTACAACAACCGTTAGACCCCATACAGTAGCCTCCCCTTCAGAAAGGGTTCTCAAAAATTTGCCAGCAGCCTCCTCATCGAAAGAATTTAAACTCAAGAAGTAATTTAACCATCCACAGAGGCTGAATGTCTGGACTATTTGAGGATTTTGCAATAATAACTCATGAGCTATAGGCTCATGTCACACTAGCTGACCACCCATGTTCACAATTTTTCCTTAGCTGAACTCAACTCCTTGCTGAAAATTCAAAAAAATTCCTCTGTTTCCCTTTTTGTTCTGGTTTTTTTTTTCTGCCGTGCCGTCACATTTCTCTCTTTTCCAAAAATGAACTTTTTGAACAAGTAGTTTTGATTGTAATTTACAAGAAAAACATGCAATGAAAAAGACATGCGATCATATTTAGAAAGTACCAGAAAAATAATAAAGAAAGGTTATCTGAGCAGTTGTGGCAGCGGGAAAGGTTTAAAAAGTGGATTACCCCGCCCCCTACTTAGAGTATGACATGTGTCCTCACATGTACTAAAGAATAGGTGGAGATCGGGTAATAATGACTGATACAGACATAGTAGTAAATGAATAGAATAAAATAAATCAAATATGTGATAACAAAAGATATGGCGTACCTTCGATAAATGCGTGTACGTGTTAAGAAAGATGACGGCTTCGGCATGAGTTGACAGTTGGGAATGATATCATAATTAAGGGTGATGCAGATGAATGAGGTGGATGGGTGACGTGGGCAGACGAGATGAATGGATGGAATGGATGGATGGGATGGATAGATGGAAGATAAAGAAGTGAGATGTGGCGACAAGTGAAAATGAAGAAAAAGGGGTTTCCTTAAAAAGAAAACCTTTATTATGAGCATACTTTTCAAAATTACGGTGAAGCTGGAGGAGAAAGGCTAAAGCCTTCGGCTGCAGGAAGAGTAGCGGCAGGATCCTGAACGAACTGCTACATGAATTCTTCTTTTGAGACTGGTTTATGGTACAACTGGAGGCGGTGTCCATTAACTAACAGCTTGAATCTAATAGGATCAATTGTAACAAGTTGAACTGCACCATTAGCAAATACATTCTCAATTTCATACAGCCCCAACCATCTGGTCTGTAATTTTCTTGGAGTGTCCTTATACCGTGAGTCATAAAGCAGAGCCCAATCTCCTACTTTGAATTTCTTTTCCTTAATATATTTATCATGCCACCTTATTCGTTGATTCTGTATCATCTCAGTGTGCTGCAGGGCATGCTTTCAAAGTTCATCCAGAGCATTGAGTTGCATGATTCTATCCTTTTGTGCATTTGTTAAATCCATGTCCAGCTCCAATGCTATTAGGAGAGTCTTATGTTCAAATTCTATTGGCATCACAACTGTTTTACCATACGCCATTTCAAAAGGTGTAAATCCTGTAGCAATCTTCCAGGTAGTACGGTAGGCCCATATAGCTTCTGGTAACCTTGCGGCCCAGTCCTTCCTATGCAAATATACAGTTTTAATCAAATGGCCTCTATGTCTCTATTGGTGACCTCAACCTGGCCATTGGCCTGGGGGTGATAAGGAGTTGATTTCCTGTGTCGTATATTGTATTCATTGACTAAAGCTGTGATAAGTGTAGAAGTAAATTGTGCTCCCTGATTTGTCACTATCTCCCTAGGAACACCAAACCTAGTAAATATTTCCTCATAGAGGAATTCAACCACCTTATTATCCCTAGCATGTTTCATAGGTTTAGCTTCTACCCATTTTGTGACATAATCTGTGCACACAAGAATGTAGGACTTACCATTGGAAGGTGGGTCAATTGGTCCCATAAAATCCAGTCCCCATTTGTCGAATGGTGTAACTACAATTTGTGGAAATAGAGGCATTTCATCAGAGAGAGTTGGTATTCCCATCATTTGACATCTGTCACATCTCCTTGTATACTTGGCTGTATCTCTATGCAAAGTTGGCCAATAGTAACCAGTATTTAAAATTTTCATTGCTGTCCTTTTGGCAGCAAAATGTCCACCACACGGCTCATCATGGCTTGCATGCAGTATATCATGAGTGTCTTCCTCTGGTACACATCTCCTCATAACGTGATCTGGCCCTTTATAAAACATGCAATCTGCAATCCAAAAAAAGTTAAAACTTTTCTCTACCAATAATCTCTTTTCCTTAGGGGAGAATTGAGGAGGAGTTCTTCCTGTTGCCAGATAATTTGCTATATCAGCATACCATGGATGAATAACCTTGATTACAAACAGGTGCTCATTAGGAAAGGAGTCTTCAATAAGTGCAGAGTCATCTTGCCTTTGAATTCTATGAAGGAAATCAGCAACTATGTTGGCTTTACCTGGCTTGTCTACAATTGTAATGTCAAATTCCTGCATCAACAATAACCATCTTGCCAGTCTCCCAGATATTGAGCTTCTGTTCATGAGATACCGAATTGTTGCATGATCAGTGTGGACAAATATCTGATAACCAGTGATATAATGCCTAAATTTATTGAGGGCGTAGATGATTGCCAACATTTCTTTTTCTGTAACAATGTAGTTGAATTCAGCCCCTTGCAGATTTTTGCTTATGTAGTAGAGTGCATGTTCAGTTGATCCATCCTTCTGCCCTAACACTGCTCCAATTGCATAATCTGATGCATCAGTATGAATATGAAATGGGAGTGACCAATCAGGTCCTTTCAGAACAGGTGCCTGAGTGAGAGCGACTTTCAAGTCAAGAAATGCTTTTTCACATTCCTCTGTTCAGGAAAACTCTGCATCTTTCTTTAGCAGATTGTATAAGGGGCCTACTATTTGGCTAAAGTCCTTGATGAATCTTCTGTAGTATCCAGCATAGCCTAGAAAGCTCCATACCTCTTTTTGCTTAGTAGGAGAGGGTAACTTAGAGATGATCTCAATTTTAGCAGGATCATCCTGAATTCCTGCAGCAGAAATATAGTGACCGAGCACTATTCCCTCCTGCATCATCATGAAGCATTTTTGACTATTCAGCGATAGGTTGTGATCTTCACATCTCTGTAGTACTTTTTCCAAGTTGGCTTGAGCTTCCTCAAATGTTGTACCATAAACAGTAAAGTCATCCATGTATATTTCCATGCAATCATATGAGATATCCAAGAAGATGCTTATGACTGCCCTCTGGAAAGTTGCAGGAGCATTACAAAGACCAAAAGGAAAAACTAAATAGGAAAACATTCCCCAAGGGCATGTAAAAGTAGTCTTTTCCTAATCCTTAGGAGCAATTTTGATTTGATTGTATTCACTAAAGCCATCCAAGAATGAGAAGTACTTCTTTCCAGCTAAATTATCCAGAACTTGATCAATAAATGGAAGAGGAAAGTAATCTTTCTTTGTTGGTAAGTTAAGTTCTCTGTAATCTACACATACCCTCCATTTTCCTCCTTTCTTAGGAATAATGACCAATGGGGAAACCCATTGACTATCAGAGATTGGGTAGATAAAGCCAGCTGTCAATATTTTCTACAATTCTTCTTTAACAATCTCTCTCAAAGCTGGATTGATTCTTCTTTGAGGCTGCCTGATAGGTTTGAAGTCACTATTAATATATATGCGATGTGTACAGAGTTTTGGGTCTAGGCCCTTCATATCTCCATAGTCCCATGCAAAAGCTGAATTATAACTGGTAAGCATTTTGATCATAGATTCTTGTTGCTCACTAGTGAGGTTTTTATTAATGCACAAGGTTTTTCCTACAGCTACCTCAACTTGGGAGGTTAAGTCTATCATAGATACTTCAGACAGAAATGGCATGTCTACCTCATGGAGTAGTAAGGTGTGTAAGCAATTAGTTACTATAGGATAATGAGCTGATGTGGACAGAGGAAGAATAGTCTGTAAGGAACGTGGATTTTTCTCACAATGAAAGTATTCAGTACCATAGTTATTCAGCAGGATATTGGACAGTATATCTTCTTCTTTTTGCTGTGCAATGAAAGGCTCTCTCGTAATCATCATTAAATTGGCCATAGAGTTCACTTATTCCTCTTCTCCTAGATCTAGCGAAGCAACATCTCCAGACTCAAGTTGGGGCAGTGCTGGAGAATAGAGGGTAAGCTTCTTTGTGCTATATCCATTAGATATTGTCATGTCACCTAACCTACAACCAATGCAAGCATCAGCAGTAGTTAACCAAGGCCTTCCTAGTATGACAGGGTATCCCCCCAATGATGCCTTTGGAGATAAGACCATGAAATCAGCAGGGTATTCCTAGGAATCCAAGGTGACTACCAGGTCTTCGACTACCCCATCAGGTTTGACAGTTGAGCTATCAGCAAGCTGTAATATTGTAGGTGTAGTCCTTATTTCTAAAATATTAAGTTTTACAACCAGGTCCTTTGTCATGACATTGATAGCTACACCAAGATCTACTAAAGCATTCTTAATTTACAACCCATTAACATTTATCTCCACAACAGGACTTCTTGGATCTAAATATTTTGGGATGCTAATCTTCCCTAGCATTAAGACAGAAAGTTGGCCTATTACATGGACAGTTTGAGGGTCTTTCTTTTTCCTCCCCGGTTTCTTCAAGCATGCCTCCTTGATGGCCTTGCCATAGATAGGTACTTCTTTGATTGCTTGGAACAAGGGAATTTTCACACATATATGCTTTAGCTGGTCAAGGATATCAAAGGTGGGTTCCTCTTGTTTCTTCACATTTTCACCTTCCAATCTTTGTGGGAAAGGAGGGGGTACTTTATCAGATGACTTAGGTAATGATGGGATCTAAACTGGCTGATTTGGTTGGGTTTGGTCATTGATATCTTCTTCTTCTTGGTCAGTCTCCTTAGATGGTAATTCTGAGATGATGGGAGGAGATGGTGTGGGCAGCACATTTCCTGAACGTAAATTAATATTATTCAGGTTAAGAGCATAGGCAGGCTGATGATTAGGATCAACAAAATAGACTTGCTACTACTGCGGTTGCTGGTTATTTGGATTAGGTGCTGCCCGAGCCAGTAGTTGGGTTGATTTTGGATTCTGACCTTGATTAGCTGCAGGAAGTGGCATAATGGATTGTTGCTGGGGTTGCTGTAGGAAACCTGCAGTTGGATTTGACCATTGCTAGCCTCCTCTCCATTGGTTAGGCTGCTGCCAATTCCCTTGTGGAGGCTACCACTGATTTTTCTGAGGTGGTTGTCAGTTTCCTTGTGAGGCTTGCCAACGGTTTTGCTGGGCATTTGGCCAAGGGTTATTCTACTGAGGTTGGGAGTATGGCCCATAGTTTGGAGGGTACTGATTTTTCCATTGACTATTATATGAACCAAAATTTTGCAAAGGATTATGAGGCATACCTTGTCTTGGGGCCCATGGCCTCCTTTGTGCAACAAAGAAGACTTGGTCATCATCACCTTCTATCATCTTAAAATCAGTAGGCAACTGTTTAGCCTCCATGTTGGCCACCATCTTGCATCTGCAGTCACGTTTCTTCTATCTACAATGCAGAAAAAACTCAGCCAACATTGCTTCAACTTCCTCATGTTTCTTCCGAGCTTGCATAGTGTCCAACTGTGTAGCCATGTTGTTTATGATTTCCTACTTGAAATCAGACATCAAATTTGTGATCTCCATCCGGGAAACTCCACTGGAAGAAGACTTGCCCACTGAAGCTTGATGACCTCTACCTTTCTTCACATTTGCTCTGGAGTAATTAAGACATATTTTCTTAATATCATCCCAAAGCAATTGAGTTATATCACCTCCTCCCATCAGGTCCAGAGCATCTATACAGGCATCACTGATTCCTCTTAGAAAAATTAGTTTCTGAGAGTCTTCATTGAGAGTATGGTTTGAGTTCTTTTTCAGAGAAAACAAGAATCTTGAGATGTAGTCTTCCAAGCTTTCATCCTCCTTTTGTTGAATTCTGAATATATTGTCTCCCTTACTTCCACTCTTACAATATTCCTTATATTTCTCAAGAAATTTTGTTTGCATGGATGCCCAACTATCAACAACACCTCTTCCCAAACTCATGAACCATCGAAGAGATCCTTCCTTCAAGGTGGAAGGAAACAACTTCAACTTGTGTGCATCTGAAGTGTAATCATAGCTGCGATAGAGGATATCAAACTCAAACAGGAAAGTTTCAGGATCCTCCGTAACTAGGCCATAAAACTTGGGAAGTAATGAGGAAGGAATATTTTTAAGGTTATCAGTATCTCACTGAGGAACAATGGGAAACTCAAAAGTAGGAGGTGGATTAGGTGGATTATTTGCCATATTTGCTTGCTGGAATATCAGAGCAAATGGATTTTCCTCAGGTTCTTCTGGCCTACCGGGCTTCAAATCGGCGCTCAACAAATCGTGTTTTTAGGGAGAACCTTCCTACAAGGGTTCTTCTTCTATGCATGCAATAGAATGAATGGTGATCAGTTGATTTGAAAATTTTTATTAAATAAACTAAACTAATGCTAAAATGACTTCATGTTCTAGCTTGACAATTATCCTAATGGCGCCAAAAATGGTCGTGTCCCACAAAAGGATATGAAATTACAATAAACCCATCCTAGAAATTGACATTCTAGTGTGTGACTAATATCTCTTGTTGGACATTCATTTACTTGTCAAACCAAGGAACGTATACTTTGAATGGAGCAGCACAATATATGCACTAAGAACTAGTTTCAGTCACAACTTAACAAAAATAAATACTTGGAAAGAATTCTATCTACGCTACAGGAAGGTAATGCAAAGTTCTCTTAACTCAACCATGATTTAACCAAAGCAGAAATCATAACAGCTATGACTGAGACACAAACTATGAACTGGCCTTATGCTGCAGGAACAGGCACAGGGATGGATTCTCGATGCTGCAGGAATAATATAAGACTGAGTTTGTATGAAAACTTCAAAGATGAAATCTAACTGATGATCAACAGATCAACAGAAAAAGAATAGCTAACTAACTAGCTACAGATACTTACTAAGTGGGCCCCCTTAGCAAGCATCTACTAATTACGCAAGTGTTGAACTCAGAACTTCATCAAACTTTATTCATAAACTCAGAATGGTATACATTGCTTTGTTGATATAAAAACTAACAACAAACTCTGTCTCTTGTCATACAGATTATGCTTTTTATTATTATCATACCGACTCTTACATGATATCTTCTATCTCCCTATCACTACGCTTCTATCTTTCTTCTAACCATTTTCTGCTCACTCGCGCAGGAGGAGCACTTATTTAAAGTCAGGAGAACAACTAACTAACCCTAACAAAGAAAGACGTGGAAGTAAAATGTATCCCAAAATCGAGGAACAGACTTCATAAATGAATTTATCCGTTCAACCCGATCCAAAGAGAATCTAACGCTCCACTCTTTCCAGATTGACTGTCATTAAAAATCCTTCCCAACGGTTTCGGTCAAAGAGTCTTCGCCAAAGCTTCCTTGAAGTCGTGCAGGAAATGGACTTTACTGCAAGGTCGAGATTGGCTGTGCTTGACTTGATCATACTTTCTTCAACAACCTGCGAAACACAAGGCACATGGCACATACACAATATCCGTTCATTAATCACATATTTCAATCTATTTCATCATTCAAAAACTATATGCGATATACCAGTCATTTAGGGAGTCAAACGGGGTAATAAATATAGATAAGACAACACGATAGGCTGCAGGAACATGCAAGTGTATTGCTATAGGATATCCCAATAAAAGGTTTCAAAAGAGTTTAAACAACCATGAATAACAAAAGTAAAGGTATTAAAAGTTGATCATGATATCCAAACTATGAGCACATTTTGGGCTCATCAAAGAGGTTAATTCCTAGCATGAGAAAAGGTGCTCACCGAGAGGTAAAATTCCATGATGAGAAAATATTTTTTGTGAGGGAAGACCATAAAGAAATGTCTATAATGTGACTGCTATATGAAGCCTTATCATGTGACCATGTGTAATGTAGGAAAAGTTTTGAATTGGATCTATTTTTGTAAACATGATGCAATTATTTGAAGATGTGATATCAATAAACCAATGTTTGATCTTGTTTGCATCAATGTCATTTCCATTACGTTATGTTTTTTATTGGTTGCATAATTGTGTTTCTTGATAAGAACCCCCAGTCATGTCTACACCATTACTCAATAAGTTTCAAGTATGTATTATCTCTTTGGTCAATTCCATTCCTTGGACAATGTAGTCATGGTGGTTACCTAGATTGGTTAATTTATTGAAGTTGGCCATTTTCATATGGAAGCCTTGTCCTTTAAGTCCAATCACTTCCAAATTTCACATATAGCTCCAAGGCTTAATTTTGATTATTTCCTATTCAGATAATTTCTCTACACAAGTGCATCTAAACCCAATTATGCACTATTTTTTATTTCTAATACTTCAAATTTCATGTTGTTGTCCATGTTTTGTATGTTCCCATTGTACATAGTTTGTCTAATCATGTGGTTGTAAAGTATGGTTAGGCTAGTTAGAGATAACCTTAACTAACATTAATTTGTATATCTTTTGCACAAACAACCACATTTATAAAGAACCTAACAACATTTCTAAAAAGGTTCATCTTTAAGGTTCTTTTACAAGCCAACTATTGAGAAAAATGGTCATATGGTTTTCAATAGTTAGGTATGCCTCTATGAATGTAGAGATGCCTCCATAATTACAAGAACATCTTACATGATAATAGAATATCAAAAAAAGGTAAATATATAATAAAGTATCAAATTTAAAGTAAACACATTAGATAACAAAAGATTTTCATCTAAATAAGAAAGTGGCTAAGGTTGTGACTAAAAATGAGCCCTAGAAAATTGTTAGGAATCTTAAATCTTTAGGAGTAATAATTAAATTATACATATAAAATATTATGATAACACAAGATTGACATCTAAATAAAAAAATGGCTAAGGCTATGGCTAAAAATGAACCCTAAAAACTTGTTAGGAATCTTAAAGCTTTAGGTGTAATAATTATATTATACATATAATTATTATAAAAAAAATGTACAATGAAAGAAATAAATGACACAATTACATAGTAACACAAAATTCTATGGTAGGAAAATCCATAAATAAAGAAAACCCAACAAACATAACTATAATGAAAAAAGTTA
The DNA here is from genome assembly GCA_007258455.2 of Sequoia sempervirens. NCBI lineage: Eukaryota > Viridiplantae > Streptophyta > Pinopsida > Cupressales > Cupressaceae > Sequoia > Sequoia sempervirens. The sequence continues at coordinate 6,570 of VDFB02325114.1, read as the reverse complement.
CAATAATCTATAAACTAATGCAAACTCACAAGAACTTACAATTTCCTCAACCCCTTCTCCTTCAATGGCTTCATGTAAAATGTATCTTGTGTAGTCATAGTGAATTTTAAATTATTCACACACATCAAATTCTCTCTACTATGTATCCCACAATAGGGATCCCCTGAAACATAAGATGAAAAAGAAAGTCACACCAATTCAAGAATTAATAATTAACATTAAAGGTAATTATTTTTATATTAAGTAATTGAATGAATTTTATAATATTTCATACACGTATTTATATTATAAATTCTACATCTTATAGTTTGAGATAATTATAAATTTTATTTAGGACCACTAACATTAAATTTGATCTCTTGATAAATATTATGTTCCACATTCCCCCTTAATGTTTATGGGTGGCATATACTATCAATTTCTTTTAAATATTAATTTTTTAATGATGCTCATACAAAGGTCTTCTAAAGTTTCTTGTTGGAGTTTAGGTGCTACATAATACCCATATGTCTTACATATAATACAATCCTTTGGGTCTTACCAATGTGTATAGGTCTTACAAGTGCCAAGTCATGTCTCACATGTAATATAATGCTTTACTTGAGGAATAAAAATATAAAGGGACTACATAATGCCTATAGATCTTACATATAATACAATAGTTGACCCCTAAGAGGTTTCATTTTCATGAACACTACCCCTTAGTCGAAAGTACTTGAGCCTCGATATTTTTTTGAAGGTAGAGATTTTTACAATACATAGAGGTTTTGTAAATGTAGCTATTGGGATTTAAGCCCAAATATCTATGTCCATAAACTAGGAAATATAATTTCCATTTGATCATCAATATGACTAAATTGGAGGATAACTTCACCAAATTAAGATTTTTTTCAAATGGAGTGTGCATGGACTTCCACGTGCTTTATTATTTGATGCAAAGTTGGATAATTGGAAAAAGCAATACAATGTTGGCTATTGCAAAATAAAATGTTACTAATGAAGTAAGAAACCAACCCTCATTCACATACAACAATCTGAAAATTTAACATAGAAATTGTTTAAATCAACACCAAAAATATACAAGGTCTCATGTTTCTCATTCAAAAACTCATGAATTGATAAAAAAACAAAGCATAACTGAAGTACATTATTTTGCAGCAACATGGGCTAATGAAAACCACTAGAAAACTGAAATAAATCTATTGTATAGCAAAAAAGATCAAATGTAGAATGATCTCCTTCAAACCATCCTCTTTCACCAGATTCTAGCTCCTTCAACCTACAATCTTTATTAGAAATCACTACTACAATCAAACCAAAAAATCACCAATCTTCTTTCTGTTGTAGGACACCTTCAAACCTGCAACAAAAATGTCTTCTTGGTCTCCTTCAACCTTCTTTCTATTGAAGCTCTCAAGCTCCCTTCAAACGGACTTCACTAGCTCACTATCTCTCAAAATGTAGAGCTCACTAGCTCCCAAAAACATGGGATTCTATGCAAATAGAAATCTGCAAAAATGGAGTCTTAAAATCCTCTCTTCAATCCGACAACATCTCCCCATATCACCTACAAAAACTCCCAAAGCCATCTTCCCAAATGACAAGGCTTGAATATATAGATTTGTGAATGAGAAAAACCACTATATGGTTTTCCAAAACCACAAGAAAAACACCTCCTTGGAAAACCCATTTGGAGAAATAATCATAAAAATAATAAAATTAATAAATTCTCACATGGGTTCGAACCTAAACCATGGCCAATCAAACTTGGTCAATTATGACACCTTCTTTGATTCCCGATGACTCCAACGGCTCCAAATACAAACATGCAACAACATGCAAAGCTTGTGGCACAACCATGAAATTGCATGCAAGGAATACAACTTAAAATGCAAGCACATGCACCCCAAGTGGTCCCCACCAAGAATGGGAAGCCCAAGGGGAGTATTTTCTCAAATTTTCCTTAGAAAATATTCATAATTGCATAATTCCCACCAAAATTACAATTACCATTTCACCCCAAGGAAAATTACAAAGTTGTAAATCAAAATATGTATTCTCCTAACCCGTAAGCCCTTATTGAAAATGAACAAAAATAAATTATCAATACTTTTGGTGATGCAAGACTGCAGTACCCTTAGATGCTCTTGCATTAGTTACTTTCATTGATACATAAATGAAGCTCATCCAATGTTCTCTTTTATCCACATTGATTCTTATGATTCTTATACTACACTACTATACTCAACCTTTATAGATAAAAGAGCCACATGCAATTACTTTTGTGCTACTTAATGTGATAGAACCTATACCATAGTTTGAAGATAGCTTGAGGTAGTCTTTCTATCAATAGGATCACCAACAAAGTTTGTATTGTAATAACCAAGTAAATTTTAATTCTTAGTATAAAATAATAAAGAAATCAATTAATTTGACCTTTGATATGCCTTTAATGCTCTTTAAAAAAAAAATCCAATTATCCATATAAGATCTTGCATTAATCTAGAGGTAGTACTTACTATATAGGTAATATTTGGTCTAGATCTTGTTAGGTATATGAAAAACTTGTTTAAGACTTGGTATTTTCACATGATTGTTTTAGGGTTTAATTTAATAGCAACCTTAATAGGTATAACAAAAAATTTATAATCCTTCATATTACATTTATGAAGTAAATAATGTTTCTTTGAAATATAATAACTGATTTTATAATATAGTCATTCCAAATAATGAAGACTTAGATCAGTCCTCCAACAATTGATTTTGTTTTCTTTTATTTATGAATTTAAGATTATTTATAATAAACAAACCATCCACATAGCTATAATGATTTGTGTGATATAAGAGGGATTCGCTGCACATGGGTCTCTCCTTTTTTCGAGAGATCACCAGGGAACAAACTGCCCTTATACACCTCAGAGTAATAAAATGATAAGGAATCCAGACCTAGTTAAACTTCAAGGAAGATAGTTAGAGGCCTTGAGAGAGCCAAACCAACAGTTTCCTATCCTAGAAGAGAGAGCTCTCAGCTAGAAGATGTCAACGCAGTTCTAGGATGCCAACGCGGTGCACTATAGTCCAAAAGACGCACTGGCATCCTGAGCAAACAAACAACTCAGGAGCTCAACTGACAAAGATAAATCCTACTGACAGACTCAAGGATGATTGATTCAAAACCACTAACTAACCAAAAAAATGAGTATTGAAGGAAATACAATGATGCTTGGAGAAAGCTTACCCTTTCCACAAATGCTCGAGTCTTCACTCTAAGTTCCTTTTCGTAACCTACACACAAGAGATCAAGGAGGAAGTTGTTGGGTGGCTATATAGGGGCTTGCCTCATTCAGACCTGAATTTGGTGTTCCCACCTCCATGGACAACCAAGTTGGAAAGGAAAGCAAAGCGTGTGGTGAAAGCAATACCCGCTCGGGGGTAGAACCCACACCACGATAAGAGTGTGGTGAAAGAAATACCCGCTCGGGAGTAGAACCCGTACCACTAAAAAGGATACAAATGCTTGTAAAAGGAACGTGAGAAAGGGAGAGAGAACATTACCCATAGGCCAAGGCCCTCTACGGAGCATGCGGATGCACAACTAAGTGCTTGCTTGATAGCTTTTGTTGCTATTAGGGGGACCTCAGTCTGGCATGGCTTCGCCTGTGAATGCACTGCTATCAAAGAAGAAGAAGTCTCAAAGTTGTGGCTAAAGAAAAATGAGAGCTAAAGTGATGTCTGCTAGTCTTCCAATCTTCCAACCTCCAAATGAGAGGCAAAAAGAGGTTCTTATGCTTGCAAAGGCGACAAAGAGCCATTACTTTTGAAATGTAACTGCCAGGACACACGTCATGGGGGTTAACCTTCCAGATTCCACGTTTCAAGCTCGAGAAATGGCCAGGACGCTAGCATGTTGTGTAGACATCTGTGCGTCACGCGTTTGTCCAAAGCCTGTATTCTTGGGGAACGCATCGCTAGGCTTCTGTTGCTCAGCCACTTGTCCTCTTGAAGTCAGAATTGCAAAATTTTGACTCAAGGGGTTTTGTCATTAATGTTTTGGAGTGTTATAAATGCTAGGAAAGAATATGGAAATATGGAATTGCCCCTAGGTGCAATTTTGTGATATTACATTTTGCCCCTACTTTAGTGGGCTCGATTTTGAAAAAAAAAATCAGCCTCACTAAAGTAGAATTTTTTTTTTTTGAATTTTACAAATTTGCGTGCCAACAAAGGAGACCATAGCGGCTATCGTAGTCGAGCTAACCAGGACTAAAGATACCCCCAACATCCAAGCTCAACAAACAACATCTGAATGGTCATGATTTTGTTGAATGTTCTATCTTGCAAAACTAAATGTTTAGGTTAGCTTCAAAAAATTAGAAGAAAGCTACCATAGAGAGAGGAATGATCAAGAAAAAGTCGTCGATTCAAAAGAAAATATGATCAAGAGATGACCTTATGCCCCCTCCTGAGTTTTCCTCTAGCTTATTGGGGCAAATTCAAGAGAAATCGGGGAGCCACAAGTCCTAGGGAAAATGGGCCCTTGGGGGGGCTATCTATACCTAGGTGGGCCCCTAGAACAGTCATTTTCACTATTTTCCACGAGCAAATTGTTGACTTTTGTGAGAGAAAAGTCAGCAAAATACCTAGCATGAGAGAGTGTGAGGAGTCAAGGTTGGAGAAATTGCGTCGGGACATTGTCGAGGGTCACGAGGTGGACTAGGTAAGTCGCAAACTCTCAATTTTAGTGAATTTTGATGCATTTTTTAGATTTTTTTTTCTGGCGAGGTGCTCATGTGTCTTTTTCATGTGCCTGCATCCCAAAACCGCACTGTTGTCTGAGATTAGTGCTTACGCCTCTTTTCTGCATTATCATCTCAAAGATGCGTTACGTCTTTGAGGCAACCATGGTAGTCTAGAGATGCATCCGCGGTGCACGGACATCTGCTCATTGCACACAAAATTTTGCTATATTTTTCAATTTTTTTGATATAATTTGTCAATGTTCTGATTCAAGCTTTTCTTTCTTTTTGGCAGGAGTACCCGGAGATTTGGGAGCATCCTGGAGGGCAAGCATTCTGGCTGGTCCACGAGTAGAGAGATCGCTTATCTGCGGATGAGGTCACACTTTTAGAGTGCGTCGGTCTTTGACACGTTTTCATTATGCTAGAGATGAGATATCATGAGCATATGCTTACAACCCTTATGGAGCGGTGGGACGCCACTACCTCATCTTTCCATCTACCAGTTGGGGAGATGACCACCACTCTCAAGGACGTCTATCAGATCCTCAGACTACCCATCCATAGACAATGGGTGGCCTTAGATGACACACGATCGGCACGAGAGCAAGTAGAGGGCGTCCACTACTGCACGGGGAGGACGGACGACGGCGATGGTATGAGCCATATTTACATGCACTAGTATGACCAGGCGAGGACCACAATGCCATTGATCTATTGAGTTATGATCATGATCGTTGCATTTCAGATCATGATTGATGGGTGAGGCTCACACCTGCATGGGGGCCTCATCCACACTATCAAGGAGATGGTAGAGCATAGGAATATCTTTTCTTGGGGGCACAGCATGCCGGCGCACCTCTACTAGGAGCAGGGCCAGTACGTGCACTATGAGTACCGTAGCTTGACAGTGTGCACACTTTTGTAGGTGTGGGCCTTTGCCCACATCATGTGCACTCGACTAGTTGACTTTCTGCGGCTACGACCATATGGGCTCCCCATGGCTCACTGGTATGACATGACAGACCAGTGGAGATTCAGAGACCTATAGTTTTGGCAGCTACAGTTTGATACCCTCACTCCAGATAGGTTCTAATGGAGGCCCTATTGATTTTTTAGGTGGGTGGATGATAGCAGGTATTTGAGGAACCTGCGCAGAGACCATTTTTTGATTGGACGCAGGGACTATATTATTATGCCCTACTATTGGAGTTGGGTCATGCAATAGCATGGCCGATCGCAGACTATACCATCAGATGTGCCCACCAACACTAGGGCTCACAGGAGTGCGGCGAGGGTTGGGGATCACCCTCGCCCCACTATCAAAGATATTGTCTCATCTAATGATGATGAGCCTGACCATGATCTACTGCCCCTATCGGCGGTGGATAATGTCGGCTTGGATATAGATTTTACACAATGGTGGGAGAGGCATCGGCTTGCTCCTGTGTTCAGCAAGGGTGCTCCAGGAGGGGACCCTGGTCCTCAAGGAGACCCACTAGGCCCGCCACCACAAGATAGGAGGAGAGGCCGACAGTAGGCTGGGGAAGAGGAGGAGGAGGAGGCACCCTCGGAGGAGGAGGTGCCGCTAGTGAGGGTGAGGTAGCAGAGGACATTGGATCCCCCACTAGCCATCCCAGTCTCTTTAGCACCACCATCTTCCACTGCGGCTGCATCACTTGCAGTACCAAGAGTGGCTACCAAGACCGGTGACGCAAGTCCGAGTACTGATCCTCACCCTGACCCGACATGGCAGTCGGGGGATCCAGGTATACATGTATTATTGTTTTATGTTTCATATACATGTGTCTTATATATGCTATGTGATACTAAT
>VDFB02325113.1:0-26117 GCA_007258455.2 Sequoia sempervirens | reverse complement strand
CATTATACAGCAGCATTCATCATGTACATTCTTAGAACAGAAACTTCCAAGTTACAGCCTCTACAGATTTCAATTCCTTTACTGATACAGTTTGAATTCTTCACACTCCACTGTTGATCAAACCACTATCCAACCCCCAAGGGTCTCCAACTCCAAACTATATCCATGGTGTTCCCTAACTGTCGAGCTTTCTCACAGAACTGTCACAATGAACAGACTCCCAATGGTTCCAATTCAACTCCTTTGATTCGTCCACGAGATGCCACATCGGAAGGTCTTACTCGGTCAACAGAATTCACAATGTACTAGAATCTCGGTGAGACACTAACTGTGTCTCGCCGATGCCACATAGAATTCATATCGATGTCACCAAGAGACTCTGTTATCGCTAAGACATTCTATCGAGCTTCCATGAGATTCAACGAGTCATCACGCAGTCACCCTGACCTATCGCTTTCGCCAGGAGGTCATAGCGAGTCACTAAGGTTACACCGAAGACACAAGTCATATTGAGCTTCAAGAGACAGTCGACAAGACTCACATCTATCACTGAGAGTTCATACCGATTTCCATATGTTTCACTGATGACCAACTGTCGCCAAGAGCTACCCTGATAGCCATCAGCTATCGGCAAGACATTCGCCATCGCTAAGAGGTTTCTCCGATAGCTTTAAGTTATACTGAAGGCTTCCAACACAACGAGCTATCGGTGAGACATTTAACTCTCGCTAAGACTTCTCACCGAGCCTGCTGAGTCACTCCAATGATCTACCTTTGAGTCTCTGCTGGTAAGACATTTGTATATCGCCCAGACTTCATAACGAAGCCTTAGTGTTACACCAATAACTCCCAAGTGTGTCCCTGTCAGTATTTCATTCACTGTTTGCTGAGATGTTTCTCCAACCACTATGAGTTACTCCAAAGAACGCTTGGATGAGTCCCCGTCGGCAAGACTTACACTATTTGCTAAGACATCTTACCGGATCATTAGAGTTACCTCGAAGACCATAGTCACCAAGAGTCTCACCAATACACAATTGAATGGCCTTTCGGCCAGAGGTCTCCTAAGCGCTATGAGATCACAACGAGTACTCCATGTTACAACGATAGACTCCTCAATGCAACCTTTCGGCAAGACAATTGCAAGGTCACAACGACCTGTTCAGAATAGAATGAAACAAGCTGCTAGTCAGCCAGACAATTAGAATGTCACACCGACTTGACTCTAATGGAGGTTTCAGCCTGTAATGTTTGAGGCACATATTTCCAAATAATACAAAATGATGGAGAATGTGGTCAAGTATTGTATGAGGACCAATGATGACTTGCAGAAGTGTGAGATGTGTGGGATGTTGTTTTGACTATTTTTGGTGAAGGGGAGGCCAGCTGGAGGCATTTTTTGTCACATTTTTGGGGTGACTATTGACTTGGCCTATTTTTTTTCATGTGGAGGACATTTTGGAGAGTTCTAGAAGGTTCTTTTGGGGCCTTTTCTATTTTATCCGACCAAAATCTTCTAGAAACACTTGTGTGAGGGTTTTGATGTTTTTTGCTTAAGTATGTTGATTTGGATCATTTGAGGGAGTTCTTTCTTTTTCCAGCAGGAGGATAGCTCACTCTCTTGGAGTTATTTTTCATGGAGCTATATTGTAACTCAAACAGACCTATAATATAGTAAGCACTTTGAATTAATAGATTGGAGCATTTTTATCTTCTCTCTTCATGTTTTATGGTATGTCATTAATGGTTGATCAGTCTGTTTTGTGAAAATTCTTCTTTCCTTACAAACTTGTCCCATGTTTCATGCATCCATTTGACAGAAAATGTATGTTTACAGGTTATAAATTGTGTTGTTTAATGGTGTTATTGACTGTGAAAATCTATTTTTCCTTTTGAAAGCACTGTTACAGACCTCTTTATAAATTATTGATGTGAACTACATTGGTTTGAGATATTGATTTGAATGTGTAAGGTTATTAGCAAGTCTAAGTTTTTTTGGTGTATCACCTTAGTTTCTTTCCAGCATTAGGTTTATTTTATGCAAAATCTTACCCTTATCTCAGAGATTAAGTAGTTAGGTGGCATCAAAAGGGGAAGCTAACCCTTATCACTTGAGGTCTGCTTTCAAATAGGTTACCCGCAACTTGAAAGCAGTCCCATGTTAGTCCAAATCTGCTAAGTTCACTTAAGGCTTAGCAAACAGGGTGTAGATTAAGGGACCTAACAACACCAACATGAAATAAATATGACAATCAATTAACACATGAGAAAAATTAATATTATCAAGGATTTTATTAAATATGAATTCAAATATTGAATAGGCTCATTTGGCACTCTTTTCTCTCTTGTCAATATTAAAAATGTCTCTTTTAGGTCTATGTTTTCTCATAAGTAATTCACAAAAAAAAAAATAGTTCCAGCCATGAATTTATTGAATTGGATGTTGATTGGTGGTACCAAAAATGGGCATCATCCTCCAAATTCAATGGGAATCATCTAAAACCTATATTATGGATGAAACCTAAAAAATCCTTGAGTACTTTTTAATTCACTAATGTGTTCTTATACAAGTATCATACCATTGGTGGTGTAAGTTGGGAATCTAATCAATTAGAAAATGCTAAAATTTTCTATTTTCAAATTTTAACAAAAAGGAAAACATTCAAGTTATTGAAAAAATAATATCTACCCATTTTTGTTATCAAACCCTTTTAGTCCCAACTATGTTGATGGTTATTTTTTCACACCAACAATGAGTAGAAAAAAATTCCCAAAAAAATTATTCATTTATTCCTCCAAGGTTTTGTGTACCCATTTACGGTTGTAATCTAAAATGGGCCTCGAAGGTTGTGTAGAACAATTCTATTTAAGGGAATTTTCTAGTATTCTTTGGGAATTCTTAGTTCTTATTGTTCCTATTATATTTTAACAATTCATTTGTTTTATAAATATGTGATTCATTATTATTTTAATTCATAAATTATAGGGACAATTCACTATTTATGCTCACAAGACAAATTCAAATTATTTATCATTAAAGCAATTCTCTACTATAATCTAAACTATCAGGTTTTAAATAAATTCAAAATATATTACGGAAGGGATGAAATTAGAAAATATTCTAAAATAATTTAATAGTTTCTTCCTAATTATTACAACCTTCACAAACCATATTATATATGCATTGAAATATTTCCCATGTCTAGGCAAATAATGCTAAACACTATCTAGATAAAAGAACAATGGCTAGTATTTATTTTAACAATTGGGAATTCACTCAAATTAAAGGTAAACTAGAAAAATATTTCATATCAAACTATATATTCAAGAATGTACTATATTTAACTAATATAATACAATACCAAATTATATTTCTAGGGATGAAAGTCTACATCTTAGCTTCACAAGTGAAAGACAGACTTGAGATAAAACTTGCATAGATCTAGAGAAATCTATTAACTTAGTATTAAAGCGAACTTATCAAATTCATATAAAATTATTTCACAACAATTTGAAAAATAATTTTTAACAAGTTTATATAAAAAAATAGGAGATTCATAAAACATGCCAAGAAAATAGTAAATAAAAAACATTCAAAAGTATGTTATTCTTCTCTCTAATTAAGTTCCCTTAATCCACTATATTCATGATCACAACTATTGGTTGACATAGGGATGATCCTTTTCCATCTTAATCAAACTAATCACCTAGATTTGTTCCACATTTTCTTTAACTTCTTGAAAACCTCTAAGTAAACCTTTACTGTACCCTTTTGCAAATACTAGGACTAGATTATAAATACTTCAATCAAGTTTTTTGTCATTAATATGCAATCACCTAGTTTTCTTCGTCTTCTCCTTTTCCTCCTTGTGATATCTTTATCTCTCAAGATCAACTATACACATCATCAATAGTTTAAACTAATTTGAACAAATGTGCACTTACAACATTATTTAAATGTCATTTATGGTATTTTTGGGTATATATTAAATTGATAAAAATAGTATTTTTCTCAAGGTCCATTGCCACATGTCATTATTGAAGTATACCTTAAAAAAAATATCATTAACATAATTCAATAGAAAATTGTTTTATATTATATTAATTTAATGTAATAATGCTATGAGATTTCAAACTAAAAGAAAATAATAACAAACATAGTTCCCTCAAAATATTCCAAAAGAATCAAAAAGAAAAAATAGTTTTAAATTGATCTCTAAATCATATTTCAAATCAATATTTTACCTGTGTAGATCTTACTGATAATATGTGACTACCAAACATTTTTAAACAGTCACAAGTAGGTCAATTTTCTTTATTCTATTTGTTCAAGAGTATATCAAGCCACCTCACCAAACAATTGGGCTTTGAAAAATATAAATATATGGTTTTATGAATCACTAAATTCAAAGTTTAGAAGGAAAGTGGAATCTCAAAAATTTATCTTGAAAGATAGAAAAGGTGTAGAATATGCTTCCTACACTAGAAATTGTGAGAAAAGATATGTGCACAAATTAAACCAATCATGTAGGTATGAGGAATTAAACACAAAAGCAATAATAAGAACACAGTGTTTTGCATGACAAAAAAATAGGATAAAAACCCCACATTTCAAAGAAACTCAATATATTATTTAGTAAGCTAAGGTTCCAATACATGTAGATTCTAACCCTTTACATGCATATCAGCAACTAGAGATATAATGTAGTTTTGGAAACATATAAAAATACCTACAAAATTCACTATCAAAACCACCATTGCAAGAACACTTTAAATAGGAGAGGCTACACATGAAACCATGATCTAAAACCATCCAAAATGTGGTGCCCAAATCCCTAGTTAAAAATTTAGCCTAAATTCCAAGATGAGTCCACAAGCTAAAAATAGCATATTCCTTCTACCTACCATAAGTTTTTCATAATTCACTCACCAATTTGTATTCTCCTTTTTTGCTCCATTATCCCCATTCAAATATGTATTATAATGTTTCATTACACATCATAATTTGGTCAACAATTACAACTCTCTCATATAACTCTTTTATGTGTCATAGGTGTTCTGACATTTCTAATGTGGGAAGCCCAAATTTTGGAGGCCTTAACTTTTGATTTTGGAGGTTGATTAGACCCCTTTTTCATATTGTGTATCTTGAATATATTTACATATTAGGCATTTAGGAACCAATTTTAAAGCCTAAAAAACATATTTTGTAATCTTTACATTAGGAGAAAGGTTGAGAAACCTCTCCTAAAATTCTCCCACTTTTCAAACATCTTTTAAGAGAAAAGGGACTACTAAAACTATAAATAAATTACATGGGGCTAAGAGGCCCATAGACTCACAAAATCACCTAAGCTTTTTTATGCTCACTAGAGTTGTTAATGCATCTTAACATTTTGTAAAGTGTTATATTTTGTAAGTTCATCACCCTCTCATATTCTACCATGTCATGAAAAATGGTACTAGACATCAATATGGTTTATCCTCATATGAAATATTAGGTTCTTTTCCAGACATATGGTACTTAACTATCACATAGAACTATAATCTCTTAAATTTATCCCATCTTAATACAATCTCTTAAAACAAATAGCTTCCTTACAAGCATAAATATCTTCCATGTAATTATCTTATGTAGTGGACAATTTTGACCACAACTTTCCAATTACCTATATAGCTAATTGCACCACCAAACATAGTGAAAACATATCCACTAGAAAATCTCTTACTATCAATATCTCAAGCCCAATTTGAGTCCACAAATACATCAAAAGTCACTAAGTGTTGGTTCCATATAGAATCAGCATGATAATAAATGGAGTACTCAAAGGTACCCCACAAATATCTTAAGACCCTCTTAACTATATCTCAATATACTCATCTAGGATTGGTCATGAATTGGTTCAAGACTCCCACTACTTGGGTGATGTCTATTCTAGTACAAATAATAGCATACATAAGTTACTCAAGCCATATCCTACATATCACTATGAGAATTCAAGTACCATTCCACTAAAAAATTAGCCCACATTGAAATAGAAACACACAATGGTATTCAAGTTATCATGTTGAACCTCTACAACAATAAGTTTGTTGGTTAATAGATTGCGCACTTTCTAAAATTTTAAATTCCTTACTCTATTTACCTAATCTTAATACAAATAAATAACCAACAGTTGAGTAAACTACTCCTAGGTGAAATAGTTTATCTCTTAATTTTATGAGTTATAGCTCTCCCTCTTCTGATAAATAATATATTCTCTTCTGAATTTTAAAACTCAAAATATGTGTATGCTTTTAACTAGAAAGTGGTAAAGGCATAAAACTAAAATCAAATACTTATAAATATTTATCACTAAAGCTCATTAAATGAGTTTTAATCATGAAATACATTTAGCACATAGACCAATTGCATTCCACGAAATATTTAATGATAAGTTCTAATAATTGAATACAATCTTGAAACTCAAATAGATTCAATAATTCAAAATGATTCCACATTCACACAGAAATGTAATAACCAAAAGAAATTTATAATAAAATGGATTATAATAGATCTCATTTATTCATTAATCTACTTGTTTCTCATAGACATATCTTTCAGTTTCAATAGTCTCATTCTATATCTTTCTTCCAAAATTGCTAAGTGAGTGCCTCGATAACATCATATTATATATATGATTAAAAGTGTAATTATTTCTTGGAATTAATAAAACATAAAAAATTATCTTTAACTTCTTAAGACTTAATGTTCATTACAAAATATATTCATTAAAAACAAGTAAATTATTGCTAAGGTGGCACGTTTCTAGTGATTCCTTCTTGTGATGATTGAGCAGCTAGCATGGAAATCCTAGCTTTGTACATGTAAACACCTTGACTATTGGAGGTATCTTGCTATGCTACAGGATGATTATGTTCTTAGTCCTCAGCTTCCCTAAAGACTTGTTTACTCTTGCTACATCTATTTTTCTTGAGTATGTTGTTGTAAGTATAAGGAATTGAGATATTAATAGATCAATGCCACTTAGTCTCCTTATATTTTCCACACTGAAATTTTTTATCACAAAGGCCCTTCATCAAACCTTTAAAATTTTATGTGCACCCTCATCATGAGGATCATTTTGTTTCTAGAGATGGATGCCAATACTTAAAAGGTTATTTTAGATCTCAGCTTTCATTTGATTACATTCGTTAAGTAATTTTCCCTACTCCAATATATTTTGTTTCGGTAATAAAACCTTTCATTCAATAATCCTTTTACATATAACAATCTATTGTCATTAGCACTTGGAAAAACTTTTTCAACCACCAATTTGTCTATTCCTATTTCAAGCACTTCTTTAAAATCACCATTAATTTTTAACAAACAAAACCAAGTCATGTTTGGTAGTGGTAATCTCTTTATCTATCTTAGCCTTCAACACTTCAATGACTTTACATATCTTCTTCATGTTAGTGATCAATTTCTCTCCTCTAACCAAGATATTTGTAGTCCAGTCTTTAGTGATCTTTTCATAGGTTTTATAACCATGAAATTTACTAACCATATATTTTTGTATAGATGAAGTCAAATCAAAATGAGTACTCATTTGACTAATTTCTTGAGGAATGGGATCAATCAATGATTTTGAGAATTTTTTTAATATTTTTACCCAATGCTTCAACTCATCTTTACTTTGCTTACTTTTAATTGTCCTATCTGTTGGCATCCTCTAATGGTTTAATAACTAAGCCCTTAGAGTGTGACTTAGAGATTGGACATCTCCACTAAGTAGCTATCTTACTCATCATGAAGGTGCATTTCATTGTCAACCCAGAGACATAAACTTGAAATGGGTCAGCACTGTATGTTCACTAGGACTCCACTGTAGTCATCCATAAACTAGAAAAGAAACAATACTGGAAATCAAATGCTGGAAAGAAATCAATTTGAGCACTAAGCATGAATCAACAACTACACTAAGCATTAACAACTGAACTGGAAATGAAAGATAGAAATGGAAATCTTAGCAAACAGACAAGAAACTACTCTATTTTCCTTGGCTATAGGAACAGTCACAGAACAGAATTCCATTGGCTGTAGGAATAGACAACTGTTGAAACTAAAACTAATTACTGAATAGAAAATAACTTTTAAAGTAAATGGGTGGATTTCTCACCAAGTGGTCCCCCTTGAGTGAGTCCCCCTTAAGTTAACTCAAATGCATCAAATTAGAATATCATATTATTTCTTGAAAACATGATTACAACACTTCAACAATATGATTGTATTACTAAAACTGGAAAATGCAAGTACAATTTTAGAACATCCAATCTTATGAAAAGGGGCATCTGACCATTATTTATAGAGAGAAAAACTTCTAATTAACCCTAACTACCTAGGCAGTCAACTCCATCAAAATAGGAGGATGTCATTTATTGAAAGCA
Organism: Sequoia sempervirens; assembly: GCA_007258455.2. Classification (NCBI taxonomy): domain Eukaryota; kingdom Viridiplantae; phylum Streptophyta; class Pinopsida; order Cupressales; family Cupressaceae; genus Sequoia; species Sequoia sempervirens. Next base: position 17,687 of record VDFB02325113.1, on the reverse strand, counting down.
TAAAAAAGAGAGGGAGGAAGTTATGCATGTGCACCAAATTTGGTCAAAGCAGACTTGCCCCAATGAGAATCTAGCACATCACACTCCCTAGATTTTCTCAACAAATAAACATGGCCATTAAAAGGTAGTTACAATCTTTCATTTGAATTAGGAATTTCCCTTCATTGGAATTTTTCCTCCTTTAACCTCTTAATGACCATCTTCTTGACTTTCTTAGTAACCAACCAACTAGTAGGAGTTTCTTCCACTTTGCAAGCTCTGTTGGCATCAGCATCTTAGTGTAAACCTGCATAATTACATTAGCATGCACAAACAATTGTATATCCATAATTACCTTAAAGTAACATCCATTCAACCACATGTAAAATTAACATAGATAATTCACATAGCATATTAATATCATTAAAATTCACAAGGATAAACTTATGCCCAAGGTTTATGGTTTTAAGGAAATAACATGGAAAATTTCAACAACCAAGTGCCAAAGTCTATGGTAACAACAACAAATATATAATAAACTCTATCAAAATTGAGTCATTAATTGAACTCATCATCTCCCCCCAACCTAATGTTTTGTTGGTCCTCTAGCAGAGGGAGAACCGTTCTTTTGCCTAGTCAATGCTCTGAAGTCACCAACTACCAATTGTCCCAAATTGGTCTCTACAGTGTCTAAATCAGGGTCCCAGTAGAATCCTTTCTTATTCTCCAATTTGTTCCACCTTGGCCTTTCTATAGCTATTTCATGGTGATAATATTTGTAATCTGGTACAGGCCATAATAGAGTAGGTGGCTGAAATGTTAATGGAAGCCAATACTATTGTCTCATCCTTCCAATTTGTATGTATCTGTCAACTTGTTTGCATGTTGTAGCATAATTTTGCAAAGAGTGGGGTTCAACTTGTTTCAAATCATCATTCAAACTATTCCATCTCTGTTATAAGTACCCCATTACCGATTTCCTTGTAGTTTCAGCTACCTTCTCATATTCCTTGTAGGCTTCTTCCCTAACAGGAATGACCCTATTTTTGTAGCTTGGGTGATAAAGAATTTTATGCCATGTTCTGTAAATGTCTGCAGGGATACTAGATTCAACTCTGAGAGCCAAGGGAGTATGAAGTTCCCTTTCCCTGTAAGTTCTAAACTGTTGCCCCCAACTAATTTCATTCTGAATCCAGGACATAAATCCTCTCAAATGAATATCTCCAATGTACAGTAATGGGTTCCAATCATGATCATTAGTCACAACATAATTATGCAAGTATAATTCACATAGCATATTTTTAACTTCAGGTGGGGAAAATTGGTAGGCCTAAAAAAACTCATGTGGAGTGTCAATAGAAGGGCTCAAACCTGAAATAATTTTTGACAGCTTGAAGGAAATATTTTGCTCCTTCAAATGCAATATATATACTTTGGGAGGAGTTCTACATGCCAGCATTTGGGGTACTAAAGCTACCACATTATCCACCTTATCCTTCAAGGTAGCAATTTTTGCATTCTTTTCTTCAATTTATGCATTTTTCTTTTTAACCTCTTCCTGTAGCTTGTGTTTTTCCTTTTTCCGCTCCTCTTTCCTTTGCATTTCACTCCATAGGTGCAGGGCTACAAGATTCCATGAGAAAGTGGGAGGTTTATGTGATCCTACCAAAATCTTTCCTTGCACTGATTCTTGTTGTTCAAATAGCACCAGTTGTAGTGATTCTGGTTGTTCATCCTGCTCAGGCTACAGGGGTTCTTGATTCTCATCTTGCTCTTGATTTTCAACCTATTATGCAATAGCAGCAAGCTCTACTAATCTTATGTTTGCTTGTTCTTCAAAAAATTATTTTTCTTCAACATTTACCTACCCCATAGGGGCTTCTATCTACTCCCTAGATGTTCTCCTGAGTCGAGAGTTTCTCTTTGGAGGTATATCAGAGGTTGGCCCAACTAGCATTGATTTCTTAGGAGGGATTTTATGTTTTTCTTTGGCTACAGGAAGAACAATGTCATCGGCCTTTCGTTTCCTAGGGTTTAGTGTTGCTTTTTCTAGCATTTGCTTCTTGGCCTTCCCCTTCCTCATTTATTCCTTTTTCATTTGTGCTTCCTCTCTCCTAAGGGCATCCCTAGTTCAAATTGGGGTTTTGGGAAGAACATTAACATCAAAGTCTGAGGATGAACTTTCTTCATCTAAATATTCTGACTCAGAGGAGCCAATTTCTATAGCTTGTTCGGCTGCAGGAAGGTTTGAGCTAGGGTTTGCATGAAAGGTTGAAGCTCCAGGAGTGGTTTCAACAACCCTCTCACCCCTAATAACCCTACGAGGTTGAGGCTGAGCTCTAGAACACACATTTTTTGGTCTAAACTGATCATTTTTTACAAATTCATCCCATGTCATACCAAACACCTCTTGTAAAGACTTCTCTACTAAAAAATTTATCAAACAATGGTGAGAGACAGAATTATCCATACCTTTTTGCATTTTAGTTGCCATGATTGCAAGGAGGTTATACAGCACATTGGGCACGTTCATTCTTCTTCCATGTCTCATATGGTTCAAGAGCTTAAAATTCACATAATGGAGGCATGACTGGCGGCCCTCACAAGTAATATACTTGACAATGTGGATGGCTACTTGTTTCCACTTATCTGGTAGAGAAGTTCTCTTTGTTCCTTGCTTATCTATAACCAATGGAGGGTCGCTAGGTTCAGTGAAGTCTACCCTAGCTAACCTCGCATCTCTGGAAGTAGGGTATGCCTCTCCATCGACAAGAAAACCCATTACCTCTACAATTATATCCTCAGTAGTTATCACCTGTAGCCCTTTTACCATTGCCTTCCCATCAAAGAGTGTATATGCAAATTCTAGCGCAATGTCTTCATTGAAGCTGTCAAGTTTTAGGAAATAATCCAGCCATCCACAATTCCTGAACTTGACCAGAGAAAGTACATCTTGTAGTATCACATCATCATCCATGGGTTCATTCCTAATCAGTTGACCTCTCATTATTTATGTTGCCCACAATCAAGCAAACACTTTTGTGAAATTTCCTTTCCTGCAATCTTTCTCTGAAAACCCAATTCCTTTTTCTTCCTACAACTCCTCTATAGTGTTATCACCAATTTCATATGAAATTTACCTTTTTGGTGACGTTTAAGATTATGATTAAGGAAATAAGGAAATATAAATGAAGGATATCATCAACAAAAATGGCAGTGGTTTAGTGTCATTTCACACATGCAAGCTGTCATTTCACTCTATCATTCAAATTGTCTTATTTCAAATTTACTAACATGGATAACACGTGGACATGCGGATTGGCACTCCCCCCCAACCTAAATTAGAGCATGTGTCCACACAAGCTGGGTGCTAATTATGATTTGATAGGACAAAGTACAATTATATGTTATGTGAAATATCCACATTAATTTACAGTAATTAAATAAATGCACTAAAGATAATTAAGATATAATAGATTGTCACGCACATACCTGAAAACTTGGAGTATATTTTGCAAGGAATGTGGAGAAAGTACTGGTTACCTTTAAAAGTATAGTTGAGAAATTAATGCAGTGGTGATGGAATGAAATGGTGAAGTGAAGTTATGGTGGAGTTCTGGAAGAGAGAGAAGATGGAGATGGATGGGAAGATGGATTTATTAATGGAGAAGTGGATTCCCACAAGTGGAAATCTTTATTATGATGTGATTGCATGCATACCTGGATTAGTCAAAAGGAGGGACACTAGGTCCACTTCCTTCAGCTGCAAGAAGTTCAGAGGTTTGGTGTTGAATAAATTGTTGCATGGATTCTTGCTTGGAAGTTGGTTTATGATACAACCTGAGACGGTGACTATTGACCAAGAGTTTGAATCTGACAAGGTCAATGGTTGTGAGTTGAACAGCACCAATGGGGAAGACTTCTACAACTTCATACGGTCCCAACGACCTGGTCTACATTTTTCTTGCATTATCTTGATACCTAGAGTCATAAAGGAGTTCCCAGTCACCTAGCTGGAACTTCTTTTCCTTTATGTGTTTGTCATTCCATTTGATCCTCTAATTTTGCACTATCTTAATATGATGAAGCCTGGTTGACTTTCTCATCTCATCCAAAGCATTCAGCTGCATGATTATGTCCTTTTGTGCCTCGGATATGTCTATCCCAAAATATAATGCAATCCTAAGAGTTTTATGTTCAAACTCAATAGGTAATTACTCATTGTCTTCCCATACAAGAATTCAAAAAGGAGGAAACCGTTGGTTGTCTTCCAAGTGGTCCTATAAGCCCAGATAGCTTCTGGCAACCTATTTTCCCAATCTCTTTTGTAAATAGCCATTTTTTTGGTCAAGATAGCCTCTATTTCTCTATTGGTCACCTTAGAATGGTCATTGGCTTGAGGGTGATAGGGGTAGATTTCCTATGCCTCACATTATATTCATTGACTAATGTTGTGACAAGGGTTGATGTAAACTGAGCCCCTTGATCTGTCACTATCTCCCTTGGAACCCCATAACGAGTGAATATTTCCTCATAGAGGAATTCTACAACTTTATTATCTCTGGCATGTTTCATAGCTTTAACCTCAACCCACTCGGTCACATAGTCAGTGCAAACCAAGATGTAGGATTTTCCATTTGATGGAGGATCAATAGGACCTACAAAATCAAGTCCCCATTTATCAAATGGAGTGATTAATACCTAGGGGAAAAGAGGCATCTCATTAGATTTAGTTGGTCAGCCCATCCTCTGACATCTATCACACTTCCTAGTATACTTTCCTACATCCTTATGAAGTGTGGGCCAGTAATATCCTGTATTAAGAATTTTCATTGTTGTCCTCTTCGCTACAAAATGCCCTCCATAGGGTTCATTGTGACATGCATGCAATATATCATATGTTTCATCCTCCCTTACACATCTCCTCATGACATGATCTAGTCCAATGTAGAATAAACAGCCTGCAATCCATGAGAAAGGAATTTTTTTCTCAATGATCACTCTTCTCTCTTTTACAGAGAAATGAGGAGGAACTCTCCTTGTAACTAGATAATTGGCTATATTAGCATACCAAGGTGTGTGCACACTAATGGAAAACAAATGTTCATTAGGGAAAGAGTCATCAATGACTTGAGTGTCCTCTGATGTAGTCAATCTGGAGAGAAAATCTGCTACAACATTTTCCTTTCCTAGTTTGTCAACAATGGTGATGTCAAATTCCTACATCAGCAACAACCACCTTGCTAGCCTACCTAAAATCAAGGGCTTATTCATGAGGTATCTTATGGCTGCATGGTCTATATAAATAAAGATCTAATATCCTGCTACGTAATGCCTGAACTTGTTAAGGGCATAGATGACTGCCAACATCTCCTTCTCTATCATTGTGTAATTAAACTCAGCTCCTTGTAGGTTTTTGTTGACAAAGTAGATCAAGCATTCTCAATTGCTCCTTCTTTTTGTCCCAAGACAGCTCCTATAGCATAAATCGTATTTACTTGTGGCTGAATAAAAGGAGTTCCCTGCAATTAGGACCTTTGAGCATGAGCAATTTCATTTGAGAATATTCAGAATTTTATATTAATCTGATATTCATTTATTTAGATATTAAAGTACTACTCCTTCCTGCATCATCATGAAGCATTTCTCACTGTTCAAGGACAAATTATGGTCCTCACATCTCTGCAAAACTTTCCTTAGATTTTCTAATGCTTCTACAAAATCAGCACCATAGATAGTAAAATCATCCATATAAATCTCCATACAATCATGTGAGATATTTGAAAATATACTAATGACTACTCTTTGAAAAGTTGCGGGTGCATTACACAAACCAAATGGAAGTACTGGGTAGGCATAAGTTCCCCATGGACAGGTAAAGGTTGTATTTTCTTGATCCTCGGGTGCAATTTGTATCTGATTATAACCACTGAATCCATCTAGGAAAGAAAAATATTGCTTACCTGCAAGTGAATCCAGTACTTGGTCTACAAAAGGAAGGGGAAATGATCATTTTGTGGAAAATTTAGTTCTCCCGAATCAACACAAACTCTCCATTTAACTCCCTTTTTAGCCACAATTACCAATGGGGACACCCACTAGCTGTCTGAGATAGGGTAGATAAATCCTACATCCAATAATTTATGTAATTCCCCTTTGACAATCTCCCTCAATGTAGGGTTGATTCTCCTTTGTGGTTTCCCTTTGTCGGGTGTACAATCATCTCCTCGGAGTATATATCCTATCAATACGAGCTTTGGGTCCAACTCTTTCATGCCATGGTAATCCCATGCAAATGCATGTTGATGGGTCTTCAACAGGTTTGTCAGGGACAACTATTGCTCTTGACTCAACTTGCTATTAATATTCAAGTGTTTCCCTTCTGACACTTGCACTTGTGTGGTTAACTCAATCATAGCTATTTCACTAATGCTTGGAATTTTTAACTCATGTGGTAAAAATGTATGAAGGATATCAGTTGTTGCAGGAAGTTCTATTGTAGGAAGAGCAAGTAGAAGTGTCTTCATTGGAATTTGCATCCAGATTCATGAGTGGGACACCTCATACACCTCACAATGGTTCCTCAATTATGTGGGACAACACTTCATCTTCTTCCTGAAGCTACATAAATGGACTTTTGGCTATCATCATGAGTTGTGCCACTGAATTGACCTCCTCGACCTCTTCTCCAACATGTGGCCATATGGGGTTATCCATATCATGGGATGGTTGAGCAGGAGGGTAGAGAACAATATTTTTGGTGCTTTTCCCATCATAAATAGTCATGTCTCCTTACCGGCATCCAATGTAAGCATCTGTTGTGGCTAGCCAAGGTCTACCTAGAATGATGCGATACCCCCCCAATGTAGCTTTAGGGGAAAGGATTGTGAAATTTGTTGGGTACTCCCAAGAGTCTAGAGTCACAACGAGGTCTTCTACTATACCATCTAGTTTGACAGTGGAACTATTAGCAAGTTGCAGGATGGTAGGAGTAGGTCTCATGTTTGCAACATTCAGTTGTTGCAAGATATCCTTAGTCGTCACATTGATTGTTGCTCCGAAGTCAATTAGAGCATTCTTTATTTGGATTCCATTTATAACGACTCCTACCACAGGACTCCTTGAATCAATGTATTTAGGAATAGTAACTTCTGCCATGATATTTGTTAATTGTCCCACCATGAACTCCTGAGGGGTCTCTTTTCCTCCCCATTTTGAGGCATGCTTCCTTGATTGATTTTCCATATATATGGGGGACATATTTCTGGTCTAAAACAGTTATTATTATCTACACATATGTTTCGAACCTGATCGTTCTGGTTGTTTCTCCCTTCTCTCTTCCTTTTGTTTAACAACTTCTAACCTTTGAGGAACTGGTGGATCTTGATCAATCTGTTGAACTGGTTCAAAAAATTTAGGCACACTTGGCTGAATGGGGACATTCTGATGCTCCTCTTCTTCCATGGTAAGCTCAATGATGATAGGAGTGGAAGGAGTTGGAAAAGTGGTTCCTGAACGCAGATGAATGTCACTTACACTCACAACATATGCAGGGAATTGATTAGGATCTGCAGAGTAGACTGGTTGTTGTTGCGGTTTGTTATTTGGGTTAGGTGTGGGTTGAGCTGGTAACTGAGTAGGTCTAGGTGTGCTTGAATTTGAGCTAGAAGGAGGTGGCATTATGGCAGGCTGTTGAGGCTATGGAGGTGGTTGCATGTAACTAGTTGTATGGTTTGGCCATTGTTGTCCTCCCCTCCATTGGGATGTCTACTGCCAGTTTCTTGGAGGTGGTTTCCAACTCAAGATCGCCCAACTCACACAAAGAATTGGTGAAAGAATAGTAGGTCATTACTTTTCTAAACAAAGGGTATGCTAAGAACAAACTTCAAAAATACTATAGCAAGAAAGAAACTATCAATGACTCCAAAGAACTTCCTAGTTTGACACCATCCCCGACAACAGCACTAAAAATGTTGGCCTCCTTTAATGGTTCAATAACTAATCCCTTCGAGCTGTGACTTAGAGATTGGACATCTACACTAAGTATCTATCTTACTCATCATGAAGGTGCATTTCATTGTCAACCTAGGAACATAAACTTGAAATGGTTCAGCACTGTATGTGCACTAGGACTCCACTGTAGTCATCCATAAACTAGAAAAGAAACAGTACTGGAAATAAAATGTTGGAAAGAAATCAACTTGAGCACTCCAGCATGAATCAACAACTACACTAAGCACAATAACTAAACTGAAAAATGAAAGATAGAAAATGGAAATCTCAAAGAACAAACAAGAAACTATTTTGTCCTGGGCTTTTATCAAGCTAGTGAAATACTACAAAACGTAATTCCAAAGCTGGTCATAAACAAAAACGTTGAAACTAAAACTAATTACTAAACAAAAAATAACTTTTAAACTAAATGGGTGGAATTCTCACCAAGTGGGCCCCATTGAGTGAGTATCCCTTAAGCTAACTTAGATGCAGCAAATCATAATATCATATTATTTCTTGAAAACATGATTACAACATTTCAACAATATGACTATATTACTAAAACTGGAAAATGCAAGTACAATCTCAAAACATCCAACCTTTATGAAAAGGGCATCCTGACCACTATTTATAGAGAGAAAAACTACTAATCAACCCTAACTACCTAGGCAGTCGACTCCATGAAAATAGGAGGATGCCACTTATTGAAAGCATAGAAAAAGAGGGAGGAAGTTATGCATGCGCCAAGTTTGGCCAAAGCAGACTTGCCCCAATGAGAATCTAGCACAACACACTCCCTATATTTTCTCAACAAACAAACATGACCATTAAAAGGCAATTACAATCTTTTATTCAAACTAAGAATTTCCCTCCATTGGAAGTTTTCCCTCCTTTGACCTCTTAATGACCATCTTCTTGACTTTCTTGGCAACCGACTAGTTGGGGGGAGTTTCTTCCACTTTGCAAGCTTCATTGACATCAAAATCTTAGTGTAAACTTGCATAATTACATTAGCATGCACAAACAATTGCATATCCACAATTACCTAAAAGTAACATCCATTCAACCACATGTAAAATTAACATAGATAATTCATATATAGTATGCTAATGCCATTAAAAGTCACAAGGTGATAAACCCTGAGTGCCCAAGGTTTATGGTTTCCAAGGAAATAACATGGAAAATTTCAATAACCAAGTGCCAAAGTCTATGGTAACAACATCAAATATATAATAAACCCTATAAAAATTGAGCCATTAATTGGACTAATCACTATACACCAATCTAGCAGTTGTTACTTGAAAATTATGTACATCCTTATCTCTAGTGGAAGGTCCCAAGTTAACTTTAGTGGTATTAAAATCACTAAAAATTGCATGTCCTGCATCCTTTTGTTTAGAGGGATGTGCTAATTCTACATACATATTTTTGGTATCAGTATCCTCCATTAATTTGGATGTAGTTTTAATTTCTTATACTTAGGAGTTCTCTAGAGCAATTGGCTGAAAAAATCCTTATCAAGGAGATTCAACTAATTTTTTTCCTTTTCTTTGACAATGTTTTCTCTAACCATGAGGTAGAAGTGGGAGTTGTCATGGACTTGGTACTTGGAGATGTGAATTGTAGAGCTCTCCTAAGGGGAGGAGTATCAAGAATTCTCACCTCAGGAGAATAAGTTTGAGTAGGGCCTACCCTAGGTGGATATTTCTATGGTACATTTGGTGGAGGATAATTGGGAGAAGGGGGAGAAGAAGAATCACTTACTTGTGATGGAGAGGAAGGAACATCAATTATTTCTTCTTCTGCTACATGTGTATCCTTCTCCTTCTATGTTTTCTCTTGAGCATCATCCCCACAAGTTTTTCCTGGCATCCCTTTCTCTGGAGGATCCTCATCACCATCTCCTTGTCCACCTAGATTTTTTTATTGAGTAGAGAAGGATGATTGTAGAGTGGAAGATGATTGTGCTTGACTAATTTCCCCTTGTTGTTGAGCATCTTGAGATTTTGGAGGCATAGTTTATTTTTGTGTATTTTTCCTAGCCACCCAATCTTGAGTTCTCTTGAGTACTACTACAATCTTAGCATCAATGATTTCCACTCCCTTAATACTCCAATCCATCAACACAATTGATTGAACCTATTAATGATTGACAAAATTTGGGTCTAGTAGGTCAAATTCATCATATTCTATACCTTGGATATCCCAATTTAATCTAAATGTTATCATTTTTCTTAAAGATAATCCCATCCAACTTCTTTTTCAAACCTCATACTCATTTGTACAGTCTTCCCAATAATCCTCTAGATGTGGAATATGGTAAAATCCTATCCCTAATTGTACATTGTCTTTGAAAAAAAAATTACTATTAAAGAGGAATCTCCTTTCATAAAATTGCATTGTATACTTCATTAAATCTCTTTCAATATTGAGGGAATCTAACATTGATTTGCAAGAGTAATATCCAAGGCCAATAGGGAATTGAATACCTACCTTCTTCCTCTCTTGACATCTTTCATTTACTTTTGCAACTTGTGTACATACTTCAATGAGAACAAATTTGTCCTCTACATATTTAGGTAGCTTGTAAGGGATTCCATCAAAACCTCCAATTCTAATGTAAGTAAATCTATGAAACTGTATGAAATGGCTACCATAAGTGTCAATCAATTGAACAACTTTCAAACAAATCCTCAGACCTATGTTCCCTTGGATCTATCTTATCATTCTCATGGTGAATGCATCATTCACTCTTCTAAAATACCTGAAACTCCTTTCCAATTGGAGTTGGTTATAATAATCATATACTTGGAAATCTTCATCCTAAACCTCAATTGGTGTCAAACCTGGCCAAGTTCGGGTACATGCAATATCATAAACAAATAGGAAACCATATAGAATGACTTATTAAGGGGAAATTGAATGATCATAAAATGCTTTTGATCATATATAAGTTGAGCCCAATTAAGATATTACTCACTATGGATAATTATTTATATAATGAAGTACATCAAGTCTTCATGAGTCCTTTTATTACCCCTTAGTTTGTGCAAAAGAATGATCATATCAAAATCTTATCCGTAAAATGGGTCCTATTTAGCTTTTTAGGCAATTGGTGTTTTCTCTTATTGGGGTAGAAAACCATTCTCAAGCGATAAAATTTTTGTATTGTCCCTTCCATTCCTGAAAACACTAATGAGAAAGAATGAAATTGAAGTTTTTGTACACTTCTTTTTCTAGCAATTGTAAACACGAGGCAAAATTATCTTATTTATCTTAACAACCAATCAATTATCATTTGTCTTATTTTCCCTTGCATTGGATTCATAATGATTAATGCATTTTATGACTAGGTTTGTATATTGCACTACCACTAGAAAGGCTACGACTTGTAGCAACCCACTTTCAATAAGTCTCTAAGTAATTGGGGATCTATCTTCCTTCTCAATTCTTTCCCAAAATTTGTTCAAATTTATAATGACCTAGTTTGTGAAACAATGAAAAAATGGATGGGGGGTAAATATGGGATGATGAACAAATGGGTTATGATGCACCTATTTCTCACTATTTTATAAGGAAATGAGATCCCCACAAAGAATTGACTAAAAACCCTTAGGTGAATCAACCTAATGTGAGAATCTTTAGATTTCCTTATGCTTTGAGGACGGGGGTCAAGGTCAAACATCACTTTTGGGAGAAAAACTAAAAATAGCAAATCAACCAAATTATGCCAACTCAAACTTGAAATAGCAATATGAAACTTAATATCAACATAAACAAAAAAACTGATTGCAGATCTAAGAAGGGAAAAAAGGTGTCTACCAGTCACCAAAATTCTCTTTCTAGAAGCTATCAAGGACTCATTCGCCCATGGGCGAATGAGTCTTTTTCAGGGATTTTAGAAATCTTTTGGGATTCTCTGATGTCAATCTATAGCTTCTAATTTGTCCAGGTTTTAGTGTCAAAAATTCAGAAATCAGATCTGTAGATTAGATTATGTGATTTGAAAACAACTTTGACAACTTTTGCAACTTTGACAACTTTTCAATCTTGCACTTCAAGAGTTCTTCAATCCTTCTTCCACCTAAATCTGCAACACACACACAAGAGGGGGAAAATTGTTTGTTTTTGGTGAATGAAGGTTTTTCTTGGTCAAATCTCATTTTGGTAATCAAACCTTGAATTGAAATAAAGCATGAAAGGGTGAATGAAGAATCAATAATGTTATGTTACCACTCAACAAACCCTTGTATAAACCTTTGTAATGGAGATCTTGGAATTTCTGCAACTTGCATGAAATGGATTCAATGGATGTGGATCTTGATACTTGAAATAATGTTTTGAATGCTTGAACTTGATCTTGAAACCTACATCACAATGTTAGCTCCAAAAATATGCATGATGCAAGAAGACTTTGACATGATGATTAGATCTCGAATGTTGTAATAAATCTCTAATAATTCTGCTCTTGAATGTTCTTGATCATCAACTTTCTCTTGTGAAATTTCTCTTGAAATCTCTAGATAGCTTCTCTTGAAATTCTAGGTGAAACTTAGAAAATAACCTTGTATTTATAGGTATGTATCCTTAATTTCCTGAAATTCAAATATTACAAGCTGACATTGAAATATGGATTTGGGGACCTTAAAATACTACCAAAAATATATTTTAAATTTAGGTTCAAAGGCCTACGGAGGACCCATTCACCCATGGGTGAATGGGTCCCGAGTCCCTATTCCTAGAACACACATTGCTCAAGGTAAAGTGTTATGTATTGGAATTAATTATTGTCAAGTTTCCCCTTCGGAAAATGTAATTTATTAGGCTTGTAGATGTAAAATAGGGATTATTAAGGCATTATTAAGTACAATTTAATTAAGAGGGCCCAAACAAGTGTGAAAAAGTAAAAGGATACATTTTTCAACACAACATGATTAAGGCATTATTAAGTCCATTTTAATTAGGAGGGCCCAAATAAGTGTGAAAATTTAAAAGGATGCATTTTTCTACACTATATTTAGCCCCCACTTTAGTGAGAGGAACTTGTGTCAAATGTGCACTAAAGTAGACAATCAAGAGAGGTCTAATTATACAATTGTTGGAAGGATAAGATGATAAAGGTCAAGGAGGATGATCAAGCCCCCAAGATCTAAGATCTCATGCCAAATCCAAAAAAGGCACAGAGAGGCACATGCCAATGTTAAACATATATATGCAACAATGACAAGATACTCAATCATACAATGTCAAAGACTCAAAGAAAGGAAGAAAAAGAAAAAGAAAAAGAAAAGGGGTGGATCAAGCCTCAACTATTTTTCCAACTCAATTTGGATCAAGCCTTAGTTGTTTGTTCAAAAAAATTTACAAGTGGAACCTGTTGTCCACTGTGCAAACAGCAATGCACGTTCACACGGGCTTGTAAAATCCATTGTCCACTAGGTAAGCCCCCAAAAGTGGAAAATGAGATACTCTTCTTAGGCTCCCATAACCATACCAAATTTATACCTCTGATAACTTTAATAAGGAACCATGCAATATGAACTTTGAGCTTCATAAGGCTTAGCAAGTTGCATTATGCTAAACACTTATGAACAAACATGTCCCCACTAGCAAGCAAAGTGTGTTATGATGGTGGCCATAAAAAAGGGTTGTAACTTCAAGCTTCACAAGGTTAGCAAGTTGCATTATGTTAAACACCTATGAACAAAATGCAAATAGGATAAGACATGTTCAAATGGGTTTTTCTTAGTTCATGGGCCAGTCCCTGAAACATCGTTCTAATGTCCCAAAGATGACGTCTGAGGATGTTCATTTCCACAACCGGTGTCTCAACGAGAGCAAAATCTTCCAGAAACGCCCACCCCTCGATGACGCAATTGTCCCAACGACAATCACCAACAAGCATTTAATACCAGGCAAGACTGTGATCATGAAATATAAGTAGTCAAAATCAGTGGCTGGCATACTAATATGCCCCTCACCTTTAGCAGAAATTCTAAACACTATAAGCTGTATAATTACTTTAAAGTAGTAAAATGATCATGTTACAGAGAGAGGAGGTTTTTATTTAGAAATCCCTTGCAAGGTGCTTCTTTAAACAGTTTACCTCATGAAAAGGGTTTCCTAAATGAAATCCCAAAATAATACACAAGGGATCCATGGATCTTAAGGTCAACACATATGTCTTTGCTAAGCAAATGATATTATAGAGTCAAAAAATGCTCATCATTCCCAAATAACTCATGGAACCCCTGGAAATGACACATAGAAAGTGAAAAATGAAGAAAATCTTTTTTTTAGGGTCAATATGGATGAGACCTTAAATGCTCTCTAACTATTTCCTTTGTACCATCCCTAAAAAGGAAACACAAGAAAAGAAAAAAAATGAAATGTTTATGAATAATATAGAAGAAACTGTAGGTACAAATAGAGGAAATTGTCTATAAAGACACACTGTAACAAAATGTAATATAGATTTGTAATACGCATGCAATCGCCAATAAAGAACATGAAAAGAAAACAAAGACAAGACTAGTAAGGCACATGTGAGACAACCTATAGTAGGTCATTTTCATCCCAATCTTGTTCATCATATGTGGAAGGTGGGAAACTAGCCAAAGGGACAATGTCAAGTGCCAAACTAGGACAATCATTGAGTTCAGCACATGGTGAATCACTCTTTTTAGGAGGATCCTCGTCAATTTTTGCAATTTCATTATCATCATCCAAGTTTATCACAACAGAAGTTCTAATGATAATATCCATGGAAGGTTCTTGTTCTTTTTGTGTTCGAGATATAGTAGTTTTTCCTTTTATTGCAACAAAGGTAAAAGAATCACCATGTATTTCTTTGAGTGTAAGTTTGGATTTCTTTTTGATTTTTATAAGTGTTGTTCTTTCTTTGTTTGTAAATAAAACGAAGCACAAGCATGATGCATCTTACACTCCACGCCTCTAAGGCATTTCGCTCTTTCGCCTCGGGTTTCGCCAGGATTGTGTAGGAGTGGGTTTATCAACCATAGGTTTAATTTCTTCCCCTAAGGGAGGAACAAAAGGAAACATGGGAGGTTGTTCAACAAATTTCTCTTTAGCTTTAAAAACTTGTTTGATTTTAGGAGGCACAACAAGACTTGTTTGGTTATCTTGTGGTCTCTTATAGGAAATAGGTGAAGGATTTGCTATTTTTTGGTCTTGGTTACTTGGAAGGGCTTTTGGTTCAATCATTATCTCATGAAGGATAGGAGGCTCAATCGTGGGTTGAGGCATATTGTTAAGGGATAATTTTGTTATGTGTTTTTCCTTAAACTTTTGAGAAGATTTGAAAAAGAATTCCTCATGAAGCCTAATAGGTTCCATAGGTTTGGTCCAAAAGAAATCCAATGAGAAATTCAAATGGGAAGACATAGGATTAAATCCACTATGGTGCACAGTGAAGATCTCATTTCCAAATGAAAACTTTAAACATTTATGTACTATCGACAGGACAACTTTCATGGAGTGAAGCCATGGGTAGCCTAACTTCACATGAAATTAGTCTAATGACGGGGTGATGGAGAATGAGACACTTAATGTTTTTGGTCCAACTTTTAAAGAGTTATCAAACCTATCATAGGGAAATCAAAACCATTATGCATTTTGATCCATGCTTTCAATTGTTCATAAGTATCTTAATAAATCTCATGCACAAACAAGAATTCTTTAGTGATCACATTCTCTACACAAATGAGATCAATTAATATCCAATTAGTAGGCTTTTCATTGATTCTTCCAGCTATGTAAAGAGGACCATCAAGTGCATGTTTGATTATGTCTTGTTGTGAGAAAGAAATGTCAAGGGGAATTTTGGTTAGGCCCTTACGCATTCGAACTTCAATGATTCCAATCATACGTTCCATATGATTTTTCTCATTATCTTTCATGTTTTCATCATTTGTGTCAACATTCATCACATCATTCTTAGTTTCACTAACTTTGACAAAGGAAATGTTATGATTTGGCAGGATTAGTAAATATTTTTAAGTTTTGTTTGGGAGGAGCTACGGACTTATTACCTTGATCATTAACACTGCCAATTTGAATTAAGATGCTTACAATGTTTTCTATCATGTCTATTTGTCAGTGAATATGGCAATAGGCATTTTTTCTATAGTTTGGAGGTAAAGGTTTAGTAGGATCAAGAGCTCTGACAGGAGGTAAGGAAATTAAGTTCTTGTTTAAGAGCTATAACATGGTGTTATGAAGGGTATCTAGTAGAGGGTTAAATTTTCTACTTCTATCTCCAAATGTATATGAATTTTTCATCTTTATAGCAGCCACTTGAGTGTCAACATGTTGAGTTGGTTGAGGGGGATTAAATTGTAAAAATCCCTTATTTTGTTTCTTGAATGGTTGATAGTTTTTTTGAGGTGTAGATTCAGAATTTTTAGGACGGTTAGAGGGAGTTTTCACTTCACGACTACTAACCAAATTTTGGTAATCGTGAAGGGTAGTGCATAAGTTTGTAAAGGAAGGAAATTTCAACATCTCAAGTTTAGCTTGGTTTTTGTTTTGAAAATTGGTAATAAACATTCTTTGAAGGCCAGTATCGGGAATCTTAATGTTTATTTGTCAGTAAAGTAATTGGTATCGTGCTATGAAATCAGTGACCTTTTCATCATCCATTTGTTTGCATGTCATTAAATTAGCTAAGGTCATCTTAGAACCCATATGTATTTGGAAGTGATTGAGAAAGGGATCAATAAGTTCATTGAATGAACGTATTGAGTTATTCGATAAGGATAAAAACCATTCCAAAGTAGTATCCTTCAAGGATTTGGTGAAGAGTTTAGCCAAGATTTTATCCTCAAAAATGAAGTCACTACATAAGGCTATGTATGTGGAAAAATGGCTAATAGGATCTACTTTCCCACCATATTTCACAAATCTAGGAATCTCTATACCTTGTGGCATTTGTGTTCTCAATATCTCCAAGGATAAGGGGTTTCTTTAGACATATTGTGAAGGTTGACCATTTTGATTTTGACTCGATGTAGCAATTTGTTGTTGGAGGGATGAAACATTTTGCAAGAGTTGGTTAAGGATGGGATCATTGTTTGTATTTTGAGATGGAGGTGAATAAGGTGGAGGTGTATATGTATTTGGGGGACAAGTGAATTGTAAATTTGTGAGGGGGGATGGGTGAGGAGATATGAGATTTAAATGCACAAAGCTAGAGGGATTCCTAGTGGAAATACCTAAGGTAGTATGGGCATTACTAGTAGGTTGTTTGGTTGTAGTAACAGTTGGATTAGTGTATGTTGGAATAGAGGTTATGGTTGTGGAAGGAGGAATTGAATTTCCACCTTGAATTTGAGTATACCCCAAAGCTTGAGCACAACTAGTCATTGTAGGGACATTGTTGGTAATGATGTGATTTAAACTACACAACTTCTATTCCCAGTTCATTATCAATTATTCTCCTCATTTTATCTAGGATATGAAACACATTACCAGTGATGTATTCAAAACTCACAAAGTAAATTGCAATTTATATAAATCTTTATCCATTCTTCTAAGGTTCTCATGAGGGATATTAGCAACCCTTGATTAAATATTAGTCACATTAGTTTGTTGGTAAGGAGGTCATGGGAAAGGTAGTGCCAAGGGTATGGTCCATACTTGGTTGACTAGTGTCAACACTATGAGTGAAAGAGTTAGAAAACCCAAGATCCACG
>VDFB02325112.1:0-22169 GCA_007258455.2 Sequoia sempervirens | reverse complement strand
GATGTTGGATTCTAAATTTTTCACACAAGTCGCACACATTCTGATTCTTAAATGGTGTCCCATTATCTAAGATAATGGCCTGTGGGACACCATAGTGGAAAATGTTGAACTTGTGGCCATTAGATGAAGTGGGAGTGATTTTTCCAATGAAATCAAGTCCCCACTGCGAAAAGGGCCATGGTGTGATGAGGGGATGAAGTTCTTGAGCTAGAGCATGGATGAGGTCCCCATGTTGTTGACATTGTAGGCACCTTTTGACATAGTCATGTGCCTCTCTTTCCATTGTAAGCCAATAATACCCCACCTCAGCAATTTCTTGGCTAGGGCTATTCCACTCGAGTGTGAACCACAAATGTTGTTATGCACCTCAGTTAAAGAGTTCAATTCCTGGGTATGTGCAGGACCATGATGGGCCAAAAAGTGGCAATATTATGGGTATTTGTAGGGTATGTGGCTGACTTTTAAAATTGATGAAGCGAAAAAGGTTTTTAGAGGATATTCTCAGCTTTCCCGCAATATAAATTATTCTTTAATTTGAATTTAATAAATAATTATTATTTATTTTCTATTAGAATTATGACTAAAGAGTCTGAATTGAAAAACATCCGCCAACTTTCAAATGGTATCACATTTTTGGAGGAGAATGGATGGTTGAAGGACGACGGGTTCGAGGTTGAGGAATTCATGAAGTTTGACCAAGTTAAGGTGGTAGGACATACAAATTTTTACATTTTTAAAAGAAATTTTAATAAAATTCATAATTAATTATTTACTTGGAAAAAATTACAAAAAATATGCATCACATCGACATGAGTTCTCTACTTATATATAAAAATATTATAAAAAAATATTATCATTTTATTATGGTTCGAGGGTGGTCGGAAAGGCACCTACTTCTTATTTTTTTCCACGAAGTTAAGTACTCTGCATTGAAATTTCAAATTTTCACCAAATAGATTTTATTTTCTTTTAAATAAACCTAGTAGTTTAGAAACTACATTCAATTTTCTACAGATTCTATTCTTACATATTTTTGAAACAATGTAGATAACTTATTCAAATTTTTATGTCAAGTTGCCTAGCAAGTTTTTTCTAAAATTTTTGTCCTTAGCGGCCTATTTTTTTCCATGTGATGATCCTGCACATACCCTCCTCCTCAACATTTAAATGGCGTAATAAGGTTCCTTCTATGCTCCTATGATATAGGGTGTATCTTATAGGATGATGAATCGGGGATCTTTTGATAAAGGTTCATTTTAAAGGTTGAAGGTAAAGTGGTGGTGGGACACCCTATTCGCAGGTAGGTATAAATTTCATGGTACCAGGGATCAATAGGACCAATGATTTCACACACAAATTCTGATTTTGGTACCTCGAATGTGGGAATGAGGAGCTACTCTACCAAGAATTCATATTTTGGGACATTATGAGGGATGTCCAGTAGAGATCCAATCGTTGCCATGGCATCTGTTGCTCTATTGTTGGCTCTGGGTATTTGCTCAAATGTGATCTCGATAAAGGATTCCTTGAGAGTCTCCACCAGTTTCTTTTATGGAGTGAGCTTATCATCCTTAGTTTAGTACTCACCGTTCACTTGGTTTTTTATCAGTTGAGAGTCTCCATATACTCTAAGGGCCATGATGTTTCCTTACTTGCTTTGCTATTCTAAGACCTATGGTTAAGCATCATATTCTGCAATGTTATTAGTGTAGGGAGGCATGAATTTATAGGACCTTGGTATGTAATCCCCTTATGGGGTGATAAAGAAGATACCAGCTCTTGATCCATGTTGCGTGTATGAGCCATCAAAGTACAGTTTCCAGTGGTCAGCTATGTTGAGATTGAAAATAGATTCATCTAGAAACTCTAAGACAAGAGGATTCTCTTAATAGATTGGTGCTTCTAAAAGCTGATCTGTGATCACTTGGCCTTTGATTATTTTTTGCTCCACATATTCAATGTCATATTCTGATAGTATCATGACCCATTTAGCCATCCTTCTGAAGTGAGCATTGCATTTTGATAGTAAGTACTTGGGGATCAATTTTGGTGATGCAAACACTACTGCTAAACATGCTTTCTCAATGAATGAGTAATTTAACACTTGCCCAACCATTGTGCGGTTGATGTAATATATGGCCATTTATGTCCCATTTTCATCTTGTTGAGCTAGGAGAGCTCTAAGGGGTGATGTTGTTGTTGACACATAGAGAATTAATGGCTTTCTCGGGATCAGTGGCATGAGGACTGGTGCTGTAAGTAGATATTCTTTGACCTTATTGAAGGATTCTTCACATGATATCCCTTGTATGCTACTCCTTGTGATGGGTGAAATTATATGGATTACCTTATCTCCCTACCTTTGCTATGAATCTTTGGATGGGTAGGCACGAGGCGGAGACCTCTTAATTGTTTCAATGTTTTGGGTGCCTCCATCTCAAGGATTTCTTTTAATTTTGTTGGATCTACCTCAATACCTCTCATTGACACTATGTATCTTAGCAACTTTCCTGATTATACGCCGAAGATGCACTTCTTTGGATTTAATCTGACCTTATATTCCTCCAGCCTATCAAAAATAGTGCTCAAAGTTGCTATGTGATCCTTCTTCTTCCTGGATTTGGCTAATATTTCATTAACATAATCTTCGATAGTTTTATGAATCATGTCATAGAATATTAACATCATGGCTCTTCAGTATGTTGCTCCTGCATTCTTCAAGCTGAATGGCATAATATTCTAGCAGTAAGTCCCCCATGGACAAGTGAAGGTTGTTTTGTGTTGGTCTTCTTTAGTAATCATTATCTGGTTGTATCCTGAGAAACCGTCCATCAAGGAAAGCATTTTGTTTCTTGTCGTCATGTCTACAATCATGTCAATGTTGGGTAATGGGAAATTGTCTTTTGGACATGCCTTGTTCAAGTCCATAAAATCTATGTAGATTCTGATGCCTCCATCAGGTTTTGAGACAGGCACCAGGTTTGATACCCATTCTGGATAGTCAATTGGTTGAATGAATCCTGCGTCCAATAGCTTCTTTAGTTCTATTTTGACTAGCAGGGTGATCTAAGGGTGCATTTTCCTGATCTTTTTTCTAACAAGCTTTGCTTCGGGGTATATTGCTAGGTGATGAATTACAATTTCTAGATTGAGCCCTGGCATGTCATCATAGCTCCATGCAAATTTTACCTGTCTCTCTCTCAAGAAGCTGCTAGGACCTCTTGTTCCTCTAATAGTAATGATTCTGCATAGAATGTGATGTGGAGGGTCTTCTCTGTTCCTAGATTAACTAGATTGCATTTTTCTGCTAGGACCACTAATTTTTCTTGATGGAGAGCTCTAAAAGGAAGATTGAATCCCCCATCCTCAAGTGCCTCAAAGATGTTTTCACCATTGGATATGTCCTTTCTTTTTACTTTTTTCACTCAAGGACTTAGATATTATTCTCAATTTTTCACTTTTGCAACAAAGGGATTCAATCGTTTCCCCATAGTATGCATGTGTATCTAGCTCAATGGTGAATCATACTTTGTGATCCCCACATAGAATATTATCCTTGAGTCCATGAATTCTGAGAGCGCCTCATCATTTTTGAATGTGTCAAGAATTGGTGGTCCTCATTGGTCATAATCAATGAGTTGGGGGTAAACTAGGCAGATTTCATGATTTTGATGGTCTGACTCAAAGGATAAGGTGCTAATCATGAGAAGGGTGGTATCCTCGAAGAGCCTAGGTAGGTTGGTTATGGGATCCTTGTCATCGCTACTACTATAGATGCCAGTTATGTCAAATGTGAAGTTGTCTATGACTCGACCTATAGATACAAGTTAGCGAAGTTCAGTTGTAGATTGCTGAAGATTATTGACTTTTCTAACTAGAGGACTTCGGCTACGTATGGTTATCCTCGAAGGGGTACATTCAAGGCCAATATTTCTCATTCGTGTCTCCGGAATGATTGGTATTATAGGCCCGTTGTCATTTTTCCCAAGTCTCTAGTTTCTATCATAGCACATTGCGAGCATCATTTGCAAACCTTTGCTTTTGTCATCTATTGGTAGATCGGTTGCTGGTCTATTATCTTGGTATAGGAGATGAGATGGGTCCTCCTCTATGAATTCTTGGCTGAGATCTCCCCAACTTCTGAAATTGGGATATTCTTCAAGGTATTTTTGAGATGTGGAGGCTTCATTTGATTACGGACATCCTCGTGATCTGGGAGATTATGGTAACTCTCCTACCACAAAAGAATTTTTGGGAATCGTGTAGTTTATGCAATCGTTATCCTAGATGATGACTTTGATATCAGAGATGGTGGGAATGGAGGGAGTGGCAGTTGTCTCTATCACAAAAGTGGAAGTGAGAGTGGCTAGATCAATGTACCGTGGTGTTGATGGGCCTTCATCATTTTTAGGCACTTGAGGGATTTTGTAGTATTTTTCCTCAAGGTTCTTGCAGTAGGAGAATGGTTCAGGATCTCCATGGATGGTGACCTCTTGTCTTTCATAAGTAAATTTGACACATTGATGGAAGGTTGATGCTACTGGTCATTGCATGAATCCATGGATGTCCTAGGAGAATGTTATAAGGAAAGTCAAGATCTAGGAGCTGATAGGTGGTCTCCATAATAGTTGGCCCTACTTGAGTAGGGATTTTGATTGTGCCCTGGGAAACTCTTTCTTGATCATCGTATGCTCTGATTGTAATACCTTTTCCTTTGTCGATGGAATCCTCTAAGATTTTTAACTTCTTAATGAGCTTGAGGGAACAAATATTCAAGCCTGCACCTCCATCCACCAAGACTCGCTTGACCTTACTTTTTTGCACTAGGACCTCTAAATGGAGTGCACAGTTATGAGATGGTTGAGCAGGAAAATCTTGGTCAGAGAATGTAAGGAGATTTGGGGTAATGATGTTTCCGACCATAGCTTGGAATTGTTCTGCATCAAGATCTACGGGGATAGTGGATGAAGCCAATGCTTCCTCAAGGATTTTCTTGTGGGAGGATGATATTTTTAATAACTCCATTATGGAGATTTGTGTTGGCATTCTTTTTAGCTAATCAAGGACATTTTAACCATTGGGAACAGATCTTGAATTGGACATGAAAGTTTTGTTTGGTTGAGATGATCTTGCGATAGTAAATTTTTTGCCTCTTGTGGTGACTCCACAATTGGCCTGAGCTCCTTTGATAGCGATTATTGCATAGTGTTCATCTAGGGAAGGGACGACAGTTTCATACACATGATTCATGTTTTTTAAGGTGCCTTTCCCTTTATCAGTGTTATTGTTCCCTTTATTGTTATGGTTAGGCATCATATTCGTGTATATTTTGAGGTTATGGTTTCCTATTGGCTATTCCACATTTATGATTCTTTGATCAATGATGTCTTGGACTATGTTCTTTAACCTCATGCAATTGTTAGTGGTGTGTCCTTTTATTTTGTCAAAATCGCAGAGCTGATTTTTGTTGTACCAAGGAGGTTTAACATCTAGTTCTTGGTAGTTCTCATAGGTGGGAATCTTGATGAGGTTTTCATTTATTACTTTCTTCATGATGACTTTGAGTGATTTCCCAAGAGCGGTGTACTTTCGCTTGATGGAATTCTTGTTTCACTGGGGCGTTCCCCTTTGATCATTAACATTATTGATCACTTGATTATTTGGTTGTTGTATTGTTGTGTTCATTTGATGGTTTTTTTATGATGGTTTTGGATTTTTGGTGCGGGTGTATTTTGCCAAAGGACATTGATGAAAACTTTAGCATTGACGACACCATCGTTGGTAATATTTTTGTTTCTTGCCCATGTGCAAGGTTTGTCATTGTAATTGGTGGGTGGGCGATTATTCAGTTATTCAGGATATGAAGTTGATCCTCTAGGTTGTATCATAAGGGCTCTTTTGATGTTGAGCACCTTGGAAATCAATTGGTCGTACATGGTGATCCCTTGGACTTTGATATGGAATGCCAAGAGGTTGTCAAGTTTGGATATGATAGTGCACACTTGTTGCTCCTCGGGCATGGCCCATTTGCTCTTATTGGCCTTGGATCACCATCTTTGTAGGAATGAAGCAAATGACTGACTTTCACCTTGTTTCAAAGCTAAGAGTTCCTCTGGACTGACATCTATGGAGATATTGCATGCGTAGTTTTTGATGAATGTGTCTATGATTTCTTGGAATTTCTTGATGCTTATAGGTAGGTGAGAGAACCATTCCATGGCGTGGCTAGCCAAACTCCTAGGAAATAGCCACATCAGATAGGTATCGTCATACGCAACTTTCATGCAATGAACCTGAAATTCCCTAATGTGATCTTTAGGGTTTCCCCTCCCACGGTACTTATTGAATTTGCGGATCTCAAATCCCTTTAGGAATGGTTTCATTATAAGGCTTATGTTGAACAGATAAGGGCACAAGTTGCTGGGTGTTTTTGTGGTTCACCCTGATTGAAGGTTGAGCACTTGTTACGAGAGTAACCTAATTTGTGTTGTCACATCGTTTTGCGGATTAGGGGGTAGGATGAAAGTGTTCTGAGGTGGTTCAATTGTCGGTGGGATGGGCGGATTGGTTGATATGTTGATGGATGATGTTTGCATATTTTGTTGAGCCAAGTATGCTTGCAATTGTTGTTGTACTAACAACGCTTGTTGTTGGTCCTGTGTTGTTGTCTTGTGGAGTGCATTGTTGAGAGCTTGTTGTTGATGTACATTGTTGAGCTGCTAGATTGGGCCACTTCCTATTGTTTGTGATATTGCTTTAGCACTTTCCTAATGTCTTTGCATTGTGTTTACAAGATATTGTATATGCTTGTGCTTGTTATGGTTGATGTTGGGCTTTGGTAGTACCTTGAGCTTGGGCTTGAGCGGAAGCTTGTGCTTGAGCTTGTGCTTGAGCTTGTGCTTGAGCTTGTGCTTGTCTTTAATGCGGCTTAGTACAACAGCAGGCTATGGCCATTGTTGTTGTTTTGTTGCAATAAGGCTTGGAAGCAGTGTAACTGTTGCACTTTTATCTTGACAGGCAGCTTGAGTGGCTTGTTAGGCAATGGTTATGCGGCTTGTTAGTATTAATTGTCGCGGCTTGTTTTTTGTATAGCGGGAATTCCTTTTGCTAAGTAGCTTACTAGCGCCATCTTGTATTGGCTTGATGTATTGGAGCTTAGTGGTGTGAGGTGGTGGTGGTGGTTGATTTGGAATGGTGCTTGTTGTGGGTGGGGAGAGGTGTTCTCATGTTGGTGATTGGGATTTGATTGGTATATGGTATGATGATGTAAGTTGGTCCTTGAAAGATCATGTTTTGAGATGTTAGGGGGTTGGTTGATGATGTGGTGATTGCTTGTGTAGTTTTCATCTACTGTTGCAATGTCGATGACAAGTTTTGAGAGTTTAGTGTGATGCTTTGATTGATGTTCAAGATGTTGGTTTGATTTTGATTGATATTTGGTATAGGGGGAAGCCCTAAGCCAAGAAGTGGTGTGAATGATGATGGAAATGGTGGAACTGGTGTAAATGTGAGAGATGTGATCTCTTGAGGAAATGGTGCAATGTCGAAAATGCCCCCTGGTTTGAACATGTCATCCTCTCCTTACGAGGTTATGGGGAGAGAGGTTTGGGGTGTTGTGCAGAATGATGATGATGATGGGTCATTTGGATCATGAAAGGTGAGAGGGAAAAATGTATGCAATGGATTTTGGGGTACAGTTTGTCCCAAGATGGTGTTTGCATCCAAATTCTGATTGTTTATGAGAGGATGTGTTTGCAATACATTAAGAAATGTACTTCCTTTGTTAACAATGGGTTGTGTTGGAGCAATGGATGATGTGATTTGATGGATGTTTTGAGTGATGCTTTGAAATGAGGGGGCATATGAAATGGGGATGGTAGATGAGATTGGAGGCATGAATCCAAAAGATGGTATGAATAAATGGTGTTATCTGAAGTGGTCAGTGGTGCCTGGGAATCATCTCCTCTTGATGGTCTTCTGTGAAAATGGAGGAAGGTTAACCATGAAGAGCTGTCCAGTTGATAGAGTTCATTTGGGGCGGTTTGACTTAAGTCACTTCGAAGTAGATGTTTCTTTGTTGTTTAGGCTTCCATGTTCCTCTTGTGTTGTGACCCTATAGTTGAACCATAAAATAGGGGTCAATTTTCAAGAATTTGGAAGGTGAATTCTCTAATTCTTTGGATTGATCTAACTTTAGGCACAAAAGATAAATTTTAGGATGATTTAAGGATCAAAGGGTGATAGTGATATGGATGTAAGATGAATGTTTGATGGATGATTGGAACTCTTGAGAAAATCTTAAAGGGTATGTTAAACTTTGGGACTTCATTTGGGATTGATTTATTTTGGATTTGGATTTTGGTGGACTTATAAACTCTAAGCGGTTGGATGTTTTCCTAGAGTTAAATCATTCACCAGATGCTAATTTTTCTAGGTGTGAGAAGAAGGATTCATCTAAACATATCTAAACAAGATCATTTGATAATGACTCCTCCAATCCCAAGATGTGGATGTTATCAAGGGATGAATTTGTTCACAAGTTTTGATAATTTGATCAAATATGTGGAGAAGGATGCATCTACACACATTCATTCAAACAAGGTGATTTTGGTAAATGATTTGCCCAAAGTTTAACATGAAGGATTTTTCCAAGACTCTCGAAGAGTTGATGATGAGATGATTTTGGTTTTGATGTTCAAAGAGGGATGAAGGTTTGATTTTGATCCTAGGATGTACCTAAAAAGACACTTGTTTACTTAGACCTCGGTATTGAAGAACATACGATACTTCTAAGGACCTCTATACGTCTATAGAACCTTGTGAATTTTTTGCTTGTTTTGATATGTTTCTTTTGATTGCACTTCCTAATGTATTTCCTGATGACCTTTCGAGTGTGACTCCTAAATTTTGAACTTTGGCTCAAGGAATTTTGTTTCAGGATTTTGACTTTCTTGCAAATCATGAGGAATTAACACATGTGTGAGAGCCAATTTTGTTATCTTTGCTTAGTGATTTTGTTTTACTACAAACACTTCTTTGATTAGATTTCCAAACTAGATGTCCAATGTCTCAATTTCTTTGAATCCCACAAAGTATGTTATGTGGAATTTTGATGAAGTCAAAGCAAGGGTTACCTATTGTTTAACTTTAGTAGGAAAATTAAGATGTAAATCCAAGTGTTTAGAAACCTCTAAGGATAAAATCCCAAGGGCAAGCAATAACACATGAATTTGGTCAATTGTATTTTCCTCTTAAAGGGTTTGAAATTTTGATGATGATGTTAAATGTTTGTTTCCAAATGTTTTTGAACAAGCAAAGTGTTTTGTAACCAAGAACAAGAACAACCTAATGGATATGAAAGACTATATTTTTTGAGTCCCCACTTGGACAAGTCCAGCTACGCTTATCTTTAGTGAATGGTTAGATGCTTGACCCCACTGGCTCCCCTACACAACACTCACTTATACGGGGCAGCAAAGCATCAACACCCATGAAACTCCCATGGCATGTTTTCCATTTCTACTAAAGACCGTATAAGTGTGGGGCGGCTTTAGAACGACCGTTTTTGCACCAACAAATAGATAGGTATTTTGGCCTTTCTACAACAAGGGTTTTAATTCAGACTTTTTGTTTGTAGGAGTTGACCCAATGTGGCGAGAGACCATTGATGCCCTTCTCGTCAGACTCAACTATGTGATACGGGTGTTTATTCCAGTACCCACATTTATATCCTAGCTGGAAATACTCTTGGCTTTAAACTATTACTTTTTCCCCAAGGCAGGCCCTCTAGGATAAACAAAAGTGAGCAAACATAGTCATAGTTCGATCAGCCTTCATTTAGAAACAAAGTGAGAACACATGCAATAGGTTTACTCACACTCGCACAATGTTTTGTTCAATTTTAATCCCAAAATGAAATGTGGAGGTGATCACTTTATCCCACCATAAGACCATCAAAAAGTCTTTTGATTCTCAAGATCAGCGTGAGGCATGAGAGAAACGCATACGTCTTTTTGATGGCATTAGTTTGAGTAAGTAATCACAAAACAAAGTTGCACATGTTCATTTTAAACACACAAAGCAATGATTTTGATTCATTTTAAAGCACCAAAATGAGGTATGAAAGTTGTCTTGTTCAATTGTTAACCTCAAACAAAATCTAGTCAATTTCCCTAAAGTTCATTTTAACCCCTTTGCAATGAAAATTGAAAACTTTTGTAATGTTTGTTTTAAAGCCCCAAAAAAAGTGAGTTAGTCTAAAACAGAAAATTAAAGTATAAGATGGAAGCTCCAAGAATTAAAAAATGCTTTATCAACTCCAAATTTAATGCTTTAATTTATCTCCAAGTTTCTTCAAAGATCTCCTCTTGCAAGCTCCTTGTGCAAACAAAAATCCCTCCTCTTTT
This sequence comes from Sequoia sempervirens, assembly GCA_007258455.2. Taxonomy (NCBI): domain Eukaryota; kingdom Viridiplantae; phylum Streptophyta; class Pinopsida; order Cupressales; family Cupressaceae; genus Sequoia; species Sequoia sempervirens. The sequence continues at coordinate 11,763 of VDFB02325112.1, read as the reverse complement.
CTTTTCCTTTACACCTTCCGTTTCCTTCCTTTTCCTTGTTTTCCTATAAGAGAAAAAAGAAAAAGATAATCCTATGAGAATCAACTTATTTAAGTTTATCTTAAGCATTGATAATAGAATGATTTTAAATAAAAGATGAAGCAAATACCAACATAATCCTTATTAGCAATCCAACATCAATCAATTTTAATACAATTAAGTAAGGATTTTGATTTACACTCAATTAGTCCTGCATAAAATCATAAATAAGAATATAAATCAATAAGGGTGTATGTAAAAGTGTAAATGTGTGACACCAAAACATAAATGTTTTGGAACTTAATGCAATATCCATGATTTGACTTTATTAATGATCTACTCATACAAATATCCAAAGATATGCAATTATGGAAGTTTATGTTGGGAAACAACAAAAGGCTTTTTTTTTTCTTTCTTTTCAATGAATGCTAGAATTGACAAGTATGGATGAGCATAGATCTTCAATGCACGTGAGTAACTACAGATTTTAAATAGTAGAGAGAAGTGCACATCCATGAGGCATATTTTTGGTGAAAATAGAATTTAAAGGTCTCTTTTGCAGTGCCCCTAATATAAACACCTCTCTCAACCAATGATACCAAAGAAAAATGCACAGATCTATAAGGCCTTTATGCAATAAAGGCACATCTTTCAGTAGTTGATGAAATAATTATGTGGATTGCTCTTCACCCAAGTGGGTTTATCACACATGTTTGACAGAACTGACTTCAACAATTTTCCAGCAGGAGACATGGTTGACAAAATGGCCAGAGGATTAGACCACTAAATTGGATGACATGACCAATAAAGGGTTATTCCAATTTAATGGATTCTTTGGAGATTATGAATTATTTGCCACCTACGGTCAAAAAAATGTGACTAAAAGCACATCTGTCAATCAACACATTTATATTCAGATCTACTTGTACAACCTTCATGTTATGTTTTGGGAGGAGCTGCAATACCACATTTTTCACTAATGCAAAAGTTTCTTTGGGATTAAGTTTGCTAAGATCCAGAAAATTGTATACGCCTTTTATATTGAAAGCACATAAACTTTTGATATTGAATTTTTCATGGTTATGAGCATGTCACATGCTTAAGAGGCTGCACAAAAGTATGAAAAGTAAAATTAAATTTTTCTTAAGTTTATTGTGTGAAAGATGTGCCCCCCCTTTTTTCAAATCAACAACCACCATAAGTGTGTGAGACATCTGCGTCGTCCAAGAAATGAATATGGTGACCTATCCATTAATGGAGGCAGATTTTAGACAATCTCTAAAACACCTTCAAGCTTGTACAACCAACCTACGCAGGGCAAGATGGAGCAGTATGTCAGAGGTTTTTTTTAGAAACTTTGAAGCTTAATGCATTTAGTAGATAAAAAAAAAAAAAACTAATTCTATTTTCAGTTTTAACATTTTCAAAATAATGTAATCGACTTCTTAAAGTCATGCAAATAATAATAAAAAAAAAGGATTTCAAAATACTGCAACTAGCGGGTGTACAACCAAGTTCTATGGCCTTCAACCAGCCTCCTTACTACCTGCACCAGACATTAGTTTTACTTTGATAGCCACACTTTAATGATAAGAGTAGAAATAACTAAGATAAGTATCATTTTTTATGGTAGAGGCAGTGATTAAATGTAGAGACTCCAACCTAATCAACTGCAAAATAAACACTAATGCTTTGTAATGAGGCAAGATTTGCATATATATAAAAAATAATAACTCCTCCAAGTTAGCGCACAACTTCCTTTAAGATCATCTTCACAGAGCTTGAGATCATCTTCAGAGGATGTGTCCAACATGGTAACAGGTTTAAAATGGAATGACACTTTTCTCCACTTATTAATCAAGTAATACCCAACAATGGCTTGACTAGTGACTTTTAGACAGCAATATCGGTATAAATAAAGCAAAAGAAACACCCCATTTAAAACAACAACATAGCCATAAGAGGACTCAAAATCATGATCCAAACATGTACTTGTCAGAAGAAAATGAATGTGATGGTGTCTACATATTTAATCTATTCATTTCCTACAGACAAAAAGTCAGGTTATCATTCTTTTAAAACTTTGACAGAATACACAAGAACGGTAAGTGCAATTTTTTTGATTTTTTATTTATTTATAATAATAATAACATCCATTTAAAAGAATTGAATCCTTAAATGAATGAACGTATTGATCTGATATAGAACAAACTACAGTTTGATTCTTAAATAAACATTTTGAATGACAAATGATAGTAGCCCTCCTTCTAGCGCCATATGTGAGCACCCCTAAATCTGCAAATGATTAATCTCGAACACTCATTGGTGGGGTTAGTTCCTGCAAATGCAAATCTACAAATACTCCTATGAAATAATACATCCTACTTCATGATCAAAATGAAATAACAACATAAACCAAAAGAGCTCATAGAAGCACAATGCACACCTATTCCATAGTGGATTGGTGTCACTTTGTTGTGAAAAGTGACCCTTTCCTAGCCCTTGACAAGCAAATGATGAAGATGCAATGGACAAAATTAGCTCTCAATATGGAGAGAGTAACTTTGAATAAATTGTTGATGCTAAGAATGAAGGATAGCCTCTCCATTTATAGAAGATTTTGATGAGAGAAGAAGCAAAATGGCTGAATGTGGGACAAAGATTCAACCAATAGGAAGAAGCAACTTGTCCAAATATGAGTGGATGGAGGATGCGCAAGTTTTGGTCAATGTGCCAATAAATGAGATTGGTTGGCCTTTTCAAATTTCAAATTTGGCTTGTTAGAGGGAGAAAAAGGGACTTAAATACCAAGTGGGGGACATGTAAAAGGGGAGTTAATTCCATGTTGGAAGGGACAAGTCAACTTGATTTGAATTCAAACTTGAGGGAATATTCTCTAAAGATGTCTTGTTGAGGGAAAATGAGGATTTGCTAAATTAATTAAAATGCTTTATTTGTGCAAGTGGGAAAATCTAGAGAATGTGACATGCATTAGATTAGATTTAATCCTGATTTAGTTAATTTAAAAGAGGATTAGGTGATTTGACCTTTTTGCTTTAGATTTAAGGATTAAACTAAATCAAAAAGGAGATGAAAGATGATTTTAGATTTAATTAAATAAAGATTTGATCTATTTAATCAAAGAGGGTGATGTTAGGATAAAGTTGATTTATTTAATTTAAATGGATGACCTTAGAGATTGAATTTAATGAACTTGATTTATTTGATGAATGGATGAATATGAATTAGTTAAATGTGTAATGCTAATTTTGCATGTCTACACTTTCAACATCCAAGTAGCCTCTTTAATGAAAAATGTTGAAGTAGACTAGTTGGCAACAATTGGCTCTTAGTTTAATCTAGTGAATGACCTACTAACCAATGAACATTCATTATATGTCATTGTTAAGCCAGCTATTTTGGATAACACACATAATTAACAAGTGTTTGAGATTGATTTTAATGATGCAAGAAATGTTAAAATAAGTTTTGTCACAAACAAAGTATGTTATTCAAACCTTGATATCAAAAAATTTAGAAAGCTAAAGGTTGGCAAGGATGTTCTTTAGAGGGACGAAGATAGATTGATATATTTCTATGACAAGTATCACAAAATAGTGGCTTGAACCTATGATAATATCAAGGGAAATGATCATGACATCATTCGACATAATATTGAGCTAGTTGAAGGACCTAAACCTATCTACCAGAATCAATGACTAGTCACCCTAATAGTACAGTTGTTCATGGCTCAAGAGCTACAAAAACTCATAGAATATTGGATCATATACCCAATTAAAAATATAAAATCTAATAGAATATTGGATTGGGCCTTTGAGAAGCCTACAAAATTTTAGAGGTGGGAATAAAATTGCTTTCATAAAGAGATATATAATAATCACTATTTTATTTTTCATTGAGGAGTCTTCCTTCTAACTAACAATCTCTCCATGCAATGTATCCAAAAGGCATAAGAAATTAGTAATAACTACAAAAGTGTCTTATTATAGAAATCATATTTCTCTATGTTCTAACTCTTCAATCTTATACACACAAAATAGTGAATATGATGTAGGAGCAAATGGAAGAGCTATCTGAAATATTTGATTTCTATTTTTTGTATTTGTTCTTAGATTGTAACTCAATTTGATTTTGGTGGACGATTTGTCAACTTTTGGCTGACATTGTTAACATTAATTGTCAAAATGTCACACATTTATTTTTAACCTCTTCTACTTATTTCCACTATTCAATATTTGAAGGATTTGATCATTTGACTATAATCATGTGATCACCATTTGAATTGATTTCAAGAAAAGAAAAAAAAGTATTTACACATTAAAAATGACAATTTAAAAAGCTACATATATTTTAAAATGTGAAGAATAAAAGGATGCCAATATTAAATCAGGTGGAAGGTAAAATTACAAGTGTATTCAGAAGCAAAGAAATTCAAAGGCCATGTCTTTCATATCCAAAGAAATTGAAGGGATGTTATATTTGTGGAAGATTTTATATTAAAAACCAATATCAAAATATGAAAATGGGCACCACAAAGGGAGAAGAGGAGGGTGTGGCTGAAGGAAGATAGGGGACTGTGGGAGAGTGTAGACTATCAATCACACTTTTGTGTGCAATGGGTATGTCTAAGACATTTGGAAGGTTATAGCAAGAAAATGTGGATATGTAATGATTTCTTAATTCATGGAAAATGTTAGAGAGAATAAATATCTATCAGATGGATCTACTTTTAGATGTAATAAAAAAATTGCAATATTTGTAAATGTATGTTGTAAAAAACTTGCATATTATTGAATGTATGAGCTATAGTTCAAACTTAGAAGAAATATTAAAAAAATAAAAGATATCCCAATGAGCACATAAACATAAATCATCGTAGCAAAAAATTGGGAGTGCACAATAAATGCCTACTAGATATAGTAACAGTGATTATACTATCCATTGTTGTCGTCATTAAATATATAAAGTACTAGTAAGTCTGTAGACTTTGATAGAATGAATAATAAGAGTAGTCTTAGATTATGTTTGATAGCTTTCATCATCTATCAAGTGAGTTGTCAACTTAGTCCATGTAATAGTTCTATTAAATCCATTTTTTTGATAAAAGGAAAAAATAGTTTTATAGGGACCCGAAACCATAGAGTTTACAACAAATGAAAGATCTAAGTGTTAAAGAACCCAAAACAGAAAGGTTGTAGAAGAAAAGACATGAAAGCACAGCAACCCCCGATCCAAGGCCAGCAAAGTCCACCAAAAAAGACCTGACCAAAAAAATTTGAAGCAGAAATAGCCCACAGCTAACGTAAGGAATTAAGAGCTTCAACAACCTTAGCTTCGAGAGTGTGCATGTCCTGGGAACACTTCTTCAGAGCCTGAACCATCTAGTATAGAGGTGCCTTCCTTTGTGTTGGCCCTGTCCTCTTTGAAATTCCATCATCCTCAGTCCTGCTTTTGTCCTTATGAGCTTCCAAGTCTAGGATCAGAGATCCTTGATTAGTATTTTCTAGTTTCTCAATCATAGCATTGATGATAATGGTGTTATGTTTTTCCAATCTGTGGTTGTGCTCCATAATAATTTTCATGGTATCATTTAATTTACCAATTTTTGCTTCTAGACGCTTGACCTTGCCTTCATTATCCTCAACCTCCAATCTCATTTTTTCCTCAGTCCTCCCACCCTCTGTGGAAATAAGGGGGCTGACTTTAACATCCAATTCCTCTAGCCTACTATTGAGGGCCCTATTTTTGAGGTTGAGGTCCTTGATTTCATGAAAGGCCCACTTAATAATTCTGAAATAATCGATGGCCCCATTTTTTGCAATAGCCAGAATATCCCTAGGAAACTCCCAGTCCTTCTTAAAATAATGGTCTTCAGGGTTAAGATCATTAGGGAATCTGGGTCTGTTTTCATGGTTTGTAGTAGGGTAAGACAAGAAAGAGTCTTTTCTGCATCCAGGCCCATAGAAAAATCCTCTGGGGTATCCTTAGAGTAGGAGACCAATTTATTAGTAGGGGAACCCTTTGAATGGGCTTAGCTTTAGAACAGAGCAAGGGGTTTTTACTGTGCTTGAATTTTAGGCGGGGGTTTACACTGCAAAGCTTTCTTGCCATAGTTGATAGGGAGGGGGTCTTCTTTGTTTGTCAGAGTCAGGCTTATTTTTAACCTTGACACACTATTAATTGTGTCATTATCTTTAGAGGACAAGCCAAGATAGGGTTGGATAAGGCTGACATATTTTGAAAATGTTCCTAGATAATCCAAATAAGGCCAGTGTGCAAGATGAGGTATTTCTTAGGGTTCTTCTTATGATCATCCATACTATTACTTATGGAATAGTACAAATAGTAAGGAAGAGAAACCCTAACCTTGTGATGGAAGTGGTTGAGAAGGGCGAAGTGGTAATCGTAGACCTTGGTGAATCTATCGTCAAGGGTGATGTATTCCATGATAATTCTGAGCACTTTTCTCCATAACGACTTTATTGAATCAGCTTCAAAGTAGCTATTGGAGACTTTTATTAGCTTGTTCTTCTCCTTGTCTTTCTTGGGGAATCTAATAAGTACCTCGTTAGAGAACTTTTTGTCTCGATAGAATCTCATTCCCTCAGTAGACATGCTAGTCACCTCCCTAATGAGGTTCTCGTCTACCTTAACCTTCCTTCCAAAAATAATATTTTCACCATTCATCCAATTTTTCTCATAGTATTCAGTGGCCTTTAGGTCAGGTCCATGAATCTTTTCAATGAGGGGAAGCAACCCACCTCTTTCAATTTGTCTCTAGACCTTTAGGTTCCTCTTATGCATTTCATAGCTTTTCGGCTCCACTCTCTTCTTGTCTCCTCCCATATTCACAGTAACTTCCATGAAATCTCTACTAGGGCCAGAGTTTAGAAGAAGAATGTTGCAGCCAAACCAAAGTGCCCATAAAATGTGCCACTTCTTTCCACCAGTTAAGATAATAAAAGCAGCCCCATCAAATCTATTGATGTTAAAGTACTTGGTCCTACGCTCTTTCATCGTCAAAAAAAGTTGTTGCTTTCCCATGTGTGATATCATAATTAATTAAGGCCCTTGCATCATCATCCAGACCCTTGAGGTTCTGCCATGTGACCACCCCCATCTATTTAACCCCCTCATTAGCAAAAAAATTGGTGACACTGTTGACCTCCCTAAAAGCATGAGAAATTTTAACTTTATGAAATTTTGCTAGAAGGGATTTGCATCTTCGATCCAACTCTTGATAGTCCATGATGGAGGGGACTTCCCTAGGAGGCAATCAATTATGTTTTTTGAGTCTCCTTCAAGCCATAATTTTTTATTTTTCTGACTACATGCTAAGTTAGTCACTTGAAAGGCACCAATTGCTTCAGCCATGTGGTTGGTTTGAGATCCTAGGGAAATGGCCATTGTCGTTAAAAAATTCCCATTAGAGTCCCTAATCACACCTCCACTTCCCGCCAACCCTAGATTTCCCTTAGCCACTCCATCGAAGTTGGCTTTAATCCAACTGCCTAGAGGAAAACTCCAGTACACCCCTTCCTGATCTTTTTTTGTTGGTTTAGAGGGCCTAGTCACATCGTTTTTTATCTTCCACTCCTTTGCTATCTTTAAGTTATATGGAGAGCAAACCACAACCTCTAGCTTATTCTCTTGTTGGGGAATGATATTGCAGTTTTCCACAATAAGCCTGAAGATTTTTTCAAACACATTATTCTCTGAAGTTTCCTTGTCCCTGAAAATTCTATTATTTCATTCCTTCCACACTCCCTGGGATAAATAGGGGAAAGTGAAAGCCCATAATCTTTGAATAAAAGGATTCAGAGAGGGAGCTTTCCATTGAGAAAAAAGTCTTCGATAGATTGAGGAAAAACCCATGAAATGTTCTAGAGAGCTAGCAACTTACCCCATATAGTAGCAGTATATGGGCAATGGAGAAACAAGTGATTAACAGACTTTTCCTCCTTCTTGCAAAGATAGCATCTATTTGGTATCTGGAAACCCTGCTTGCAAAGATTATCCACCGTAAGCACTTTATTTTGAAGAAGGATCTAAAAAAAAAATATTGACTTTAGGGGTCAAATGTTTTATCCAAGCTCTGGTCTAGAAAGGAGAGGGAGCTTGAGTTAAGGACAGGAGAGAACTAGCTGAAGAAATAGAGTAGTTACCTGAGGGGTTATCTTCCAGACTAAATGGTGGTCTTGTGATTCGAACCGATCCTAATAGCCATCAGAGATGAGTGAATTGGGGCTAGCTCTGGGCTAAATTGGCATAAGTCCACCCACCCCTCATCATGCTAATAGTCTTTGACAAGAGTACCATAAGTTATTTTGCAAATTCAGCCCACCTGTTAAACCTTTCATTGTTAATTAGGGGCTCCTTGAATAACCATTTGTCCTTCCAGAACCTAGCTTTATTTTCACTTCTTATATTCCACCCAACACCAAGTCAACAATCTCTATTAAATCCATGTTGCAACCTACATATAAAGGAAAAATTAAATTAGATTTGTAAATATTTAATGAATTCCATTTTTAAGAAATTCTTGAGAAGTAGGATTTGTAAATATTTAAAACAACATAGAATTTGTAAATAGTTTCCAAAAGATTTGTAAATATGATGGAATGCATTAAAGAATGAACGGAAAAATCACTCTTATTTTTCAGCTTTCAAGTCTTACTTCTACTCAATAGTATAATGCTATAATCAGTAAGATCCTTTAATAAATAGGAAAAAAAATTGGCATGCCAAAATCATAGTAACAAATAATATTGACAGGAAAAGGAGCGAGATAATATACATTTTTCACATCATGACGAGGACTATCATATTTGTCAAGTGCATCAACCTCCATAGAATTTTTTTTAGGCACATCAAGCTAGCACATATATGCTCAAGGCTTAGAAATTGATACATATAGATCTTCATCTAATACTAGAGAATAAAGCGAAACAAATCAAAGATCATGACCAAATAGACTAAAGAAATGGAGACATACTTTAGCCTCATTATGGCAATGCCTGTAGTCAAAAATTTCATCACACCATGGAGCCCTTATTTGGCATCTTCGACAGTAATGTGAACACCTGCCATAAATGATTATTATCACTTTATAATAAAGTCAGTAAAGTAGAAATCATTCTAGCACATCAGACTTACTATCTTCTTGTGCATGCAATTGATCGGTTTGACTTAGGAAAAATAGTACACAACATCATGCAAAAAGCATACATCCATTAATATTGACAGATATAGGAGAATAATGAATCTAAAAGGCAGAATAAACACTGGAAGTTGCAGTTGTCAGTGCATGGGTTATGCCAACAGGCATTTTACATTAAAGCCACTAATTCATCTCCCAAAAGGTTACATGGATGAGCAAACGATTATAGAAGCCACCCATTGCATAACATGACACCAGCAACTACAAAATGAAGTCACTTTCTTCCCACCAAAACCTCAATATCAGAGAACAACTATCAGCATAACAAGGACTGAATCACGTGAATATGATCTTGTGCATATCTAATTTTATCTATCTGAAGAGAAACAGTAACAAAGAAAGAGTGATTAAGCCACCTCTAGCAATAATTCGCCATGTTAGAAATACAGAGAACTATGCTTATAAATGCAAATAGTGAAACCCAGCATTTCTGGAATGTAAACTTTAAAAGCATGCAGAGTTTATAAGAAAGCCCATGCTTAGAGATTTCTTGAGCAGACAACTAATATTCAGAAAAATCCTTCCAATCAATTTTATGCAAACAAGTGTAATGGAAAAAAGAGTGGTTGGAGAGAAAGAATGAATTCGGGTGAATAGGGAGCAAGTGTGTGTTATAGTAATATGTCAAATGTTTATGAAAATTGTAATCTATATTTGAATTTGGTAAAATAGATATCTAATTATATGATCATGTATCTTGGTATCCAGGATATGGATGGTTGACTTGGATGATCTAATCTTTGTGGTTGTCCTTTCTTGAGTATGTACAGTTGCTGTTAAATAATTGTGATGCTACAGCCATAGTTTGTTGCTATTGTCGGATTAGACCACACGTGCTCAAAGCCACTTAGTGCAAACAAGTCTGTTGTAGGGGCTGTAAGCTATTTGTGTTAATTAATTGTTCAAATGGAATTTAAGTTTTCTTCTAAATATGGCAAATCCTGTTAGACGTACCTGCTTTTGTTTACAAAGTTTCATGATGTTTGTCTTAGGAGTGCGACATATCATTCAGTGAAGGAAAAGAAAAATCTTGAGGGATTTGTTGAATTTGATTGTTTATTCTTGAAAAAAACACACATAAAATTGACTAATTTAAGGTGAAACTATAAAAATTTCCATTCCTTTCAGAAAATAAAAAATTAATCATGTGAACTACTGTCTTTTTCTTTTGTGTTCATTTGCAGAAACTTAATGGGAAACTTCCGTGTTTTATTTTTCTGTTAATGCAAATTTGATTTGTGTATGCAATGAATGCTCCATTGAAGCTTAGAAAGGTAAAATTCTTTGCAAAATTTTAATTGAATTTTTCTCAATGCTAGGGTTTGATTACTGTAATTTAGATTTGTACATGTAATCAGTGTTTGATCAGATGATAGATGGAATTTGTTCTTTGAATTCTAGAAAATTCTGCTTTTTTTAGTAGACTTTAAATGAAAATTTTGTGTTTAAGATTTTTGTTAATGTTAAAATAGATTTTTGTATATAATGGATGTGCTATGAGAGAGATATATGGCATGTGAGAGCAATACATCTTTAACTTTTAGAAAAAAATATTGTTTGTGGAAATTTGGGGAAACTTGTCTGTGTTTCAGGTTCTTATTGCAAATTTGATATTTTTACACAATTATTGTTTGGATTTCAGAAAATACTGCTTTTTGTTTTTAATCTGGTGAAATTGTATTGAGGTTTTTATCATTGCAAAAATGGAAAGGGAGCAAAACTATTTTTGTACTTAGTAATACCATAGTTTAGGAATTCTAACAAGCAGGGCTGCAACATAATCTGGAAAATTACAGTAAACATACTGGAAATACATATGCTGAATAGAAACCCAACGCACAACATCATCTGATTTAATTGTTTAGCTGAATCAAAGATTTTTTTGTTATTGATAGGTTTCAAAATTCTTTTAGCGCACTTGATAAATCATGAAAATTTAGCAGAAGGATATTCCATGAAAATTTAGCTGTGGAAAAAAAGCACGATGTCTTAGACAACTACTTTTAAATTCAAACCCTTACAAAACCAAACACTAAAAAACTGGTGATAGTACATGTCGATGCGCCCAAGTTTTGTACGCACACTTAATTAAGCATTTTAAAATATCGGGGTTTTAGCGCTACTGGATTTTTGAGTTCAAGACAAAAAATCTGCAGGCTTTTAAATGAAAGTATTGGTTTCGAGTAAAAGTTTGTTTTCAGACATGGGGTGAGAAAAGTTGTAGAGAACCAATCCCTTCATTCAACAGATAGTAAACAGTAGATTTATATTTGTGCATCAGGGTTTGAATCTGTGTAGAAATGGCGGAAGCTGCAAAGGGGGCCCCTAAAAACCGGCTAAATCTTCTGGCAGCGGTTAGGAAATAAACGTAGAAAGCTTCAGTAAAAAGTGCAAAGTTTGTATGGCCACTGGAAAGGAGGGCAAGCGACTTACCTAAAGATTCTGCACAAATTGTGTGTTTATGTCAACGATGTCGACGAGAAAAATGTGCAGAGTTTGCAGGA